>JBBCBC010000037.1:3768759-3932309 GCA_037126765.1 Stenogyne calaminthoides
TTTTAATTGTTTTTTTTTACTCAGAATAAAATTGAGAAATAAATTAGTAAATAATTAGGTTTCGTACCGAAAAAGAACGGCGAGGATGAAGGTGACGGCGGAACGAGATTAGTGGTAGCAGCAGCAAATGTCACGGAGGTTAACATCAGGCTCGCTGCGTATAAGTTTTGAGCCATTGTTCCTCTGCCATAAATAATCACGCAACAATAATTAATTCATATATATATATATATATATATATATATATATATATATAATTCTAGAAAAAATGAAAAATTCATAGCTAACTTTGTAATTCAAGATATTAATCAGCTTGGCAATATTTTAGTTATACGAAGATTCTTTTTATTTTAAAAAAGAAAGAAATCAAAAATATAATTTATTGGTGATAAATGTGTTTAAAAATAATCTTGCGTTTCCTATTAATTAAAATAAGAAAAAGACCTTGCACCTGGGGCATTGACGTCTCCCGACCCCCTATAAACTAATACTGCACTCATTTAATACTATAATATCAATTTATAAACGTAATAATATCAATTGATAAAGATATATTATAAATTTATAAACGTAATGATATAATAAACATATTATGAAATTTGTTCACAGAAGTGACCTACTTAATAATGAGTAAGATAATTAATAAAACCAACGTATAATTAGTATGAAGTAATATTGAATATGGCCAAGTTAAAGACAGGAGGAAAATAAATTGTTACATACATAACATTTTATAAAATAGGTGCACATAATTACATGCACAACAGAAACATGGTCCTATTATATATACCAACATCATTACTTTACCCAAACAATGCACAAATAAATGCTTGTAAGACTATCTTCCACGTCAATATCGGCCTCTTTTTCCTGCAAAAGTTATAAACATGATGTCTTTGTCAATAAATTCAATGTTAGCTAGAGAAGTTTTAAAAGTGTGTGTTAGCAACAGAAAAGTGAAGAAAGTTTGTAATTAATGAATCGAAGTCAATATTATCGATCGTAACATTAATTCATACACAAGAATACAAACTAGCTACCAGCTTTCTGCGGGAAAATTTAATTAGAAACACATAATTAAATTAGTTAATTGATAATAAATTAATTACCTATCGATGATAAGGGCGAGGGGGACGACGGTAGCAGCAGCAAAGATGAAGCGGTAAGCAATTAAAACCCTGAGACTCATGCCATTATTTGCACACAATTTGTACAAAATATTCACTCCAGCAAATGCTATTTGCACTATGCTCATCATTATTGCCGGCTTTAAACCATGTAACATATCACACAATTTTCCCATTTCTATTTCTTGATTAATTACTTGTGAAAGCTATTAGGCAACAAGGCCAAATAAATTTTACAGGAATTAATTTCTTGATGAATTTCTTTGGAGAAGGATGATAATGCATGGTAGACGTGAATAAATTAATGTGGTATATATAGAGAGATGATGATTCGGAGAATTTGAAGAAAATTAGAAATGTGAAATTTAATTGACATGACATGTTATGCTCAAACTAAGACATGTGTGGAAGAGGTATGTAAAATTAAGACGTGTGGTGCTCTTCTATGGTGTTGATGAACGAAAATTAATATATATATATATATATATATTAAAGGAGAAACTAAATATTTATAAATAGTACTAGTAATTAGTTTTTTTTTTTTTTTTTTTAAATAATTTTTGTGGTGGTAGTTGGGGAGTTGTGTTCACTATTCAATGTCTTTGATTCTCTACTTCTTTTTAAGAGAGGTGTGTAAGACAGATGATATTTTCACCGTGTGAATTAAATGGTGATAAATATTCTCCTATGAATAAGAGTATTTACAACTTGCTAAACAAGAATGAATCTTATATAAGGGGTTGGGTGATTGCAAAAATTTATAAGTGATTATAGTTAATTAAAATTGAGGTCATTTGCAATTGGAGAAACAAGAAAGTTTTTGAAAGAGAGAATTTCTCGATTGGTAAGATTGTTGATGAAATCAAATGAAGGATTTAGAGCTGCTATTCCTCAAAATTCACTGTGTTAGGAGACTCTTCATTGAAAGATTGATGACAAAAACTTGTATAGACCTGGTTCATGCTATGAACTCGGTTATTTAAGTATCACCGTTACATACAAAAACTCTCATTGTTATGTATAACTATCATTGTTATGAACAAAAATAATCACTGTTTAGAAAATATTTTATATTTTTAAACAGTGAAGTTTTTGTGCATAACAGTGATAGTTTTTACACATAACAATGATAGAGTTCACGTGTGAACCTGGTTCACATGAGTGTTACTCAAGATTGGTTTGTAAATCCTAGACCCTTTTTTTAGAACTTTTTGATCTTCTATAAAATTGTCTCCTTTGTATTTCTTATACTCAAGCATTAATAAATTCCTTTTCTCCTGATCAAAAAAGAAAAAGAAAAAGAGTTGTGTGCATAAGTAATATGGAGTGTTCTATTTATCTTTTATAGTGGTTTACATAAGTTCTCATAAGCTATAAGCTAGAAGCTTCAAAGAGAGTGCCTTTATTAACTTATTATTTTTTAAAAAAACTTTTAATTTTTTTTGCAAGACTATCAACTTTTCTTTGAATTTTTTTACAAACATCATCAACTTCTACTATTAATCACTTTTGTCATAATCACTAATTTTAATCACTTTTTTAAAATCATAAGTGTTGATAGCTAGTAAAATCGGATTAATTGTGTGGAATATGGCTTTGTGGTAACTAGCTAATCAAACAATGAATCGTCAAATGATTGAAAGTTATGAACTCAAGTATTGAAAGCAGTAAGGTGCACGAGACTAGGGCAAAATGTTTGCCTCTTGTATTGATTTTTTGGACCGTTTTTGGGTCTTAAGTGCCCATATTTATACTACATGGGAGAGTGCATTTCATTCTCCGTTTTTCTTGTCGGAACATCAAATGGTCAAACTTCCATTTAATGCCGGATACTACATTTTACATTAATTTTCGACATCTCCTGAAAGCTCTTGAGAGCTCGCCTTAGTTAGCAGCGCGACACCTGGCTAATCCTTGAATCATCTGTCAGAAGTTCTCTCGATCTTTCCCCAAACTGCACAGAACCAATATTGTCGCTTTTGTATCTCAAGTCATTGACTTAGCCATATTTGAGGGTTTTTCGACTTAGTTCCACATCGCAACATTAAACTCGCTTATGTACAAGTGAACCCCTAGTGATATTGTACATTTGTACCTTCCGATCGAACTTGGATAAAGAGACGCCTCCTATGGAGAGCTTGTTGAGCAATCTCAATGAGAACTCATTGCGCCGAGCTCATAGTGAGCTAGTTGGTAAGTTTGAGAAAGCTCGATGAGAGCTCATTGAGCTAACTCATAACGACCTAGCCGTGAGCTCCATGAGCGAGGTTAACTAAAAGCTCTATGAGAAGCGAGCTCATGGTGACCTAGCACATGAACTCATTGAGCTTAACTCATAACGAGCTCTTGACCCTTATTTTCATAAGGCTTTTAAGAGCTTGATGACCTCGCTACTTGGGGGTGGCGACCTCGGCCTTTCTTGACGAGCTAGTATCCACCTCAAATGAGTGATCTTGGCGAAGCTCGGCCAAGTTATCTCGATTGGACTTCTTCACCTAAGTGGATGAGATATTAATGGGCTTGGGGGCGGATTAATAGTGACACAACAATAAGTTTTTACAAAAACACCCCCATACAAGGAAAGGATCACGGTAAATTTACAACAATAATTACAAGATTTGAAAAAAAATCTCTAATTTGGAACTATTCAAACGTACATGTTTAATTTTTTTCTTGTGGAATAAAACACACACTATAAATAAATCTATAATAAGCTACGCTTTTTTTTCATTCGATTCATTTAATTTCTCAAAATCATATAAATAGCCAACCGCCCTCCCAATTCCCATTCTCTATCACATTTCCTTCTTATATTCTTTTTTTTATGTAGATTATACTAATATTAATAAAACAAAGCGTTCAAGCTCATATGGTCTCATAAAAAAAAGAAATTACTATATATATAAAAAAATATGGTGTGTGGAAATTAATTATAGTTGGGAATATGGTTATTAAATGGAATGCAAGGAATCGATGTTGAGGGAAATTAAATTAATGAATTGATTCCCACACTCCCTACAAGTTCGAACTTTTAGATGAGACGAAATTCTTTCATGGTATCAGAGTTTAGGCTTGCCCAGATCCTGTGTTCGATTCTTGTGGAAAGCACTCCATCCATTTAAAGTGTCCACTCGTTGGGCCTCCTCCCCAGAGGGCAGAGGCAATGATCCGGCCCACGAATAGGGGAAGCGTTGAGGGAAATTAAATAAACGAATTGATTCCCATTATTATTATTATTATTATTATTATTATTATTATTATTATTATTATTATTATTATTATTATTATTATTATTATTATTATTATTATTATTATTCCACAAGGAACACGGTTGTAAAGAATGGGTTTGTTGGTGTAGCGGCGATCCACAAACACGTGTACGTCGGCGAGTACATATTTCATCTGCATGCATGTTTACTAGTAATACTATTACACCGCTACTCCACTTCATATCACCTATCTTTGTGGGGGAAAAAAGAACACTTCCAAATTCAATTTTAGTTTTGAGTATGCGATTATACGTCTATACGTTGGCATATGCACATTTTTAGATTATATTCCTGTGAAAAAATATCAGATTTTTTTTTTTATTTATTTGAATACCATACTATCGGTGGACATAGAATATGCTGTGTATTGATAAAACACGTACAATTGCTATTTTTCCATGTAATTGATAAAAAAGAACAGATTAATTAGTGTGAGATACGTAGAGTCTAGAGAATACACAATTTGAATTATTTTAAATAAATTTTAGTGTAGTAAAATTCGATCTTGAAAAAATGGAAATATGATTTGAAGCATACCAAACAAAGATTAAAAGTGACGTCATTGCCTACGTTCAACTCCATTAGGTGGAGTAATTAATATGGTACGTTAACATTTTTGGCAAATATTTATATTTTTAATTATTAAATTTATTTTTTATCTTAATATGGTACGTTGACATCGTGACTGTATGCGCGCTAAAACTATTTATAGAGCCCATATCAATGGGATCTAATAATTATATTTATCGGATGCGTGTTCAATCATATGCATAGATATTGGATGCATATTCCATATGGTTATTAATTATGTTTGTATTAAATATAAATAACAATATAGTTGCCGTAATAATAATCGTCTAGCAATGATGACATAACACGTGATATTTATTGAGGAAATAATGTATCTATATAAAATTATTATCCTTATACTTTATTTTAAATGGTTAGAAAATAGAAATTACTTTTGTAAATGCCTGTAAATCAGCAAATCGGAGGGCTTTAATGTCACAGGTCCATTAAGGGATTAGCCCATTTTAATCATTAATTTGTGTTGTTTTTTTTTTACTAACGCTTGGGCGTTAATGTCACAGGTGTAAGCCCATTTACATCTTGTGTTTTCCTTTTTAGTTGAGTTATCCAGTCTAAATTTGAAATTGAAAAAAAAAAATAAAATAAAAAATCCATGGGATCATCAATGCAACCTGCAAATTAACACTCTCTTATCTAATTCTACTCTCACTTGAAATTTCCCCCCATTTCTATCATTCACCGTCTGCAATTACAATTTACACAGTAAATAAATATTATAACACCCAACAAATAATTGATTTATATATTAATAAAGGTCCGAAGATGAATATTGGAAAAATATTGCATATATCTTGAACACAATAATTAATCTATATCCCCGGGCCTAAATTAGGTATTAACTCATTTCAAATTAATCATAAGATTTATTTTTCCCTCCTAGGTTCATACATAAGGAGGCAAAATAGAAACCTAGGCCTAGTTACTAGTGTTTAGAAACCTTGGCCTCTAAATCCTCATTTTTCTTCAAAAATTGGGAAATCGGGTACAAAATTTGGAGCCACTGCCACAATATTAGCATTTGCGTAATTAAAATTCTCGATGTTTTCTCCACCTTTTTCTTCAACTTGAATTGCATTTACATCTGGGACAAGACAAGCTTTTTTTATCTCTTTGCTTTTACCCCATAAAACTGAATATAATCCGCATATTATTATCACAGCTCCCACCACACTGTATTAACGTACAATTAATTGCTCGTCACATAATTTAAATTAAATAGAAGATGTAAATTAAATTTGAACTAATTAATACTATAAAAGTCACATACCTTCCTAAGTATAACTGCTCATTAAGAAACAAAGATCCTGCAAGGGCAACAAGCACGAGTAGCATTGGACTGAAAATCGACACGAATAATGGCCCTCTCCTCTTTACACAGTACATCGTGAATGCCCACATTAATCCCGATCCCACGATTCCCTACATGCACGTATGGATTATTCACAAAATGTGCACGTATCATTTGTATATTTTACCTACTAAAATATCTACATATAATTATTATTTATAAAATAAAATAGGCACCATATAAGCGGCGGCAAAAAGTCTGATGCTCCATCCAAAATTCCATCTTCCCCAATCCCTTTCAACACACAAAGCATAAACAACCGCTTGAATTGCTCATATACTTGAGATTAGGGCAGTGCTTGAATAGTGGCATGGGTAAGCCTTACTCATTTTAGCCTGCACTTATTACAAAAAAAAAACTAATTAATTTTTATAATTTTTCAAAAGTTATTTTATCACTACTTTAAATTGTGTCTCTACGGAACAAATTTTAGAAGTGATATAAAACAAAATAAATATATAAACAAAAGGTCAATAAATGCAAATAATAAATATTAGTGGTTTCAATTTTCATTTTTAAAGAGTAACCTGAAAAATGAGTGAGAGAGATGTAGAGCAGCATGCAGCGAGTGCCAGGAAAAGGCCCACAATGTTATTACTGGATTTGTGGTGGGCTTCTGCCACGTGGCCACCTGAATTTGGACTATTTTTCATGAGGTTAATGTGAGTTGACCAAATATTGATTTCAAAGCCTTTGTAAAATGTCAAAAGCATTGCCCCTGTTAAACAAATTAATGTTCCACCCACTTTTGCCTGCCCTGCCACCGTCTTGATGCCCAACCCCTCAATCCTATTTTTTTTTTTTTTTTTTATTAGTATAGAAATTGAGAAATTATTTAAATGAACTTTTTGAAGTACCTAAAAGAAATGGCGAGGATGAAGGTGACGGCTGGAATGAGATTAGTCATAGCAACAGCAAATGTAGCTGAAGTTAACATTATACTCTCTGCGTATAAATTTTGAGACATTGATCCTCTGCAATAATATTCACACATTAATAATTAATTCATATATCTAAAAAAATTCTAAAGCAAATTTTGTAGAAGAAGATGATAATATTTTAATTATACGAAGATGCCTTTTATTTTAAAAATAGATCGTTTCACTCGAGAGAATCAAAATTCAGAAATTAGTCAAAAAAAAGAAACATTTAAATGTTATTGGTGATAAAGTTATCTTTAAAAAAGAATCTTGCTTTTCTTTTTTAATTAAAATAAGAAAAAGATTTTGAACCCGGGGAACTGGAAATAATAAGATGATAAAAAGCGTCGTATAATTAATTAGTATGGAGTAATTTTGAATACGGCTAAATTAAAGATAGGAGGGAAATAAACACAAATTCTCATTTGAGATTTATTCATACTTTAAATTGTTTCACAGCTTTTATATAATTAGCAGTCGGATAATTAATCATCTATTACTCAAAAATAAATTGTTTCACAACTTTTATATAATAGTAACATTTTAGTTCAACAATAGCTACACTTTATTCTGTCGGAAAAAAAAAAAACTACTTTTATTAATAAAAAAATATGAACATATATATATATATATATATATATATATATATATATATACCAAACAATGCACAAACAAATGCTTGCAACACTATCTTCCATGTCAATGTCGGCCTATTTTTCCTGCAAAAGTTATAATTAAACATGCCGAATCTGTCAATAATTATTACACTCAATGTGTTTTTTTAAAGGTAAAAGTTACTATAATTTTATTTTTTTTTATGAGCGCAGGTAAAAGTTACTATAATTAAATTTAATGTTTGAGTGAAGTTTTAAATGTTTGGTGAAGAAATTAATAGATTAGTTAATAAATAAATTATACCTATCGATGATAAGGGCGACAGGAACGATGGCAGCAGCAGCAAACATGAAGCGGTAAGCAATCAAAACCGTGAGACTGGTACCATTGTTTGCACACATTTTGTACAAAATTGTCATTACAGAAAATGCTATTTGAACTATCATCATCATTATTGTTGGCTTTAAACCATATAAAATATCACACAATTTCCCCATTTCTATGTGTTTTTCAGTGTGTGATTCTTGATTACTTGTGAAAGCAAACAACAAGGCCAAATAAACTTTGTAGGGAATTAATTTCTTGATGAGAGAAAGAAAAACTAATGGACAAAGAAATGAAGCTGGCTATGATAAAATGAGGTATATATAGAGGATTTGGGGAAAATAAAATTTTGAAATTTAACATGCATGATATATTGTCTTTTGGGATGGTTTGGAAAATTAAATAAAAAATAATAATTTTACACTTATGAGTTCGAACTTTTAAATGAGATGTAATTCTTTTTATAGAAGAAAAACAAAAATAAATATTTATGATAGTAGTTGGGGAGTAACTATTCAATGACTTTGATTCCCCCTTTTTCTGAAAATCGATGTGTTTAATTTCTTACTTTTGTGGAGTCAACTACAGACTATGATCCCCTAATCCCAACTACGCTTTTTCATTAATTCGATTCATTTAGGGAGTGTTTTGAAACACTTAAAACAGCTTCCAGAAGCACTTATTTTAAAAGCTCTCTCTCACAACTTTTAAAAATAAGTGATTTTGTAAGCTGTTTTAAGTGTTTCAAAACACACCTTTAATCTATAAATATATAAAAACAGAAGTATATGTTAAATTGAGAAGCAATCATTCTGAGCGAGTGAACATCAACTCGCCCAATCACGCAACCGTGTCTTACAATCGCTAGAAAGTGCGTTAGAATTTCTAAATTCAGTTCTTCCCAACTCAAGATTCTTGAAAGAATAGAAAACGCTGCCCATTTGAACATGTGAGGCTGATTGTCTCTGACTGAGCTAGAAAAATAAAGATATTGATAAACGTGACATTTTCAAAATTTAAATTTAAAATTATAAACAGTGATCTTTCACTAACTCAGTGGCTATTATAAAAATCCTAGACCCTATTCACAACTCAAACCATTTTCAGATGGTTAATTACTTTTCAAGCACATTTCAATTTTTTTATTCTGTGTACGTTCCAAACTACGACCTTATTTTTTTTTTCCTTTCATATTTGCAGATATTGGCGACAAATCTTCATGTTCATGAATCTGTCACATCAACTTCCTGCATAAACAAAGTAACAGGACTTTCGAATGCGATTTCAAGATTTCAGAGGTGTGGTATCAGTTCAATATATGCATATGATATATATTATTTATGTGTGTGTAACATGATTTACATGTTACTTCTGTATTAATAGATGTAGAGATGATATTACAGTTGGTTAACAACAAAAGCACTACTTTTTCTTTATTTTTCTTCCTATTTCAGCTCTCTGATAAGCTTCCAACTTGGAACGGCGTAAGCATAAAGATAATCGATTATTGCAGATCTTTCTTTATAAACTGTTATTCCTGTAAAAAGTTAAAATTCATTAAAATGCATACATTTCTTTTGATGCATATATAGATCTAAAAAAAAAAGTAATGTTGGATCTAGCGATAATCGAATCATTTACAGAATAATTTCAAAGGTGCACACAGTTGAAACACTTACGAAGACCGCGTAAAATTTCGGGCATATATTGTGTATTTGTGTACATAGTGAATCGCCTTTTTCGGTGCGGAACTGGTGGTGCAGTGGCACATTATATTGCTTGAATTTCAGAAAAAAAAAAAAAGCAAATGAAAAAGTTGATTAATTAGAGAGAAGGTTTAGTAACTTTTACGAAGGTAGGGACTCGGGAGAGTGGCAAAATTGTTCATTGTTGGAAAGTGGGAAGTGAGAGTGAGAGGTGTCTGGCGTCTTAATGGATGTGTTGCCATATAGTGGGGGAGACACGTGGGAGGATTTGGACTTAGAAAACTTCTTACATTTTTTGTATTTGAATAAAAAATGGTACTCTCCCATCCCAAAATTTGTTGACACATTTATTATTTATGCCTACTTTAAATAGTATAGAAATGGTATATGGTATAAATAAAAGAGAATAAAATTAATTTTAATGTTGAAAAAATTGTGATATTATGTACAATTTTTTAGATATTTTGATAATAGAGTTTAAAATAATGTTCATTTCAGTTTTTAAAATGTGAAATGAATTCGGATTTGGAATTTTTGATAAATGCAGTAAATAATTTCAAAATGAATGGAGTATAAAATAAATTTATTATCCCGTCTCCAAATTAACATGTACCATGTTATGAACACTCAAAAAAAAAAAAAATATATAATAATGAATAAAATTTTGAGGAATAATTTTTTAAATTTTTATGTATAAAAATAAAAAAAGAAGTTAAATTGTGTTTATATATGAGGCAAAAAGTAATAATATTTTGTGTAATACTATGAATGTTGTGAAGGTGGAATTTATAGAGAATTTTTTTTCTTTGGTGTATGTATATTATTATGGAACGTCCGAATAAAAAAAGTGTGCATATTATTATGGGGTGGAGAGAGTAAAATATATTCGACAATATCTTTTAAAACAATGTAATAACTTTAAGATAATTAATGTTTGTATATAAGCAGTAAATGTCTACTTATATTTTTTATATTTAGAATAATAAATTGTTAAATTCTTATAGTACAAACACTTACTAATAATACTTTAGAATTTATATGAAAATCAGTTATCTATTTTACACCGCGTACTAATTTTAAATTTTTTATTATTAAAAATGAAATTGATAATTATAAAATTCTCCAAAGATTTTATTAATCCGCATAGATAATTCATAAAATTAATTAACATTTAAGAAATACATTAGTAATGTCATGAAATGATATTGATTTTGCAATAGTTATGTTTTATAGGTTATTAGTTTGTCAGGATTGTGATAATTTTAAAATAAATAATTGATTTCATTCGTGTATCACATTTATTTTTAAAGGAAAATGTAGAAAGCACGTAGAGAATACAATTAATTTGGGACACACTATCCATATGATGTCATTTTAATTAATGTATTTTTTATTCTTAATATGGTATTTTGTTCTAGATCCTAATAATTTTTTTCAAGACAAAGTCTCGTCAGCACTTGGTGCAGACCTGATTTAAGATTCGCACTTTCGCCTCAACCCTATCCATATATCCACGTAACATGTCTATTATATTTAATGGGTCAAATATTTTTTTCTAAATGAGTCATTATGTTGTATAAACAAGACTACAAGACTTTGCCAAGCACACAAGAACCCTCTCTATTTTTCAATAAAGTTTCTATTATTATTTTATTTAAAAATTATTATTTTTATATTATTGTATTACATTATTCTTCCGTTAACACTTTTCTCACTTGACGTCCCATATTTGTTTGTTTATCTCAAAAAAGAAAAAGGAAAAATTCACAATTTTTTCTTTCACTTTTTTTTTTATCGGGCAAAGTTAGTTGTTAGTAGTTAGTATATCAATCACCCAAATACTCCACGAAATCGTCAATCCACCTTATAACTCCCATAACTCTAATTCGTTCTCAGAGGGAATCGAAATTGGGTCATTCACTCAAATGAGGAGTCCAGTGGCACAATTTTTTCCTTCACAATAATACTTATTTATTTTTTATGGCATTGATTTTTTCCTCTATAAGACTTTGCAAAAACTTATGATTTTAAAGAAGTGATTAAAATTAGTAATTATGAGAAAAATGATTAATATTAGAAGTTGAGAGTGTTTGTAAAAAAATTCAAAAAAAAGTTGACAATGTTTACAAAAAAAGTTAAAAGTTCTAAAAAAAGACTAATAAGCTACTAAAAGCATCATATTTAAAGCTTATAACTTATAGCTTATGAGAATTTATTTAAGTTTATTAAAAGAGTAAATAAAAAAACACCGCAAATTACAGACACAATTCTAAGTGACTAATCACTTATAAGTTTTTGAAAACACTCCCTATAATAACTAACACAACTTACCTAACTTTTCATTAGCAAAAAGTTGAACGGACAGTTTTGTCCCTGTTTTATACTCCCCTTTCATATTTTAGATTATCCATTTATTGTAGATACGGAGATTAAGAAAAAGTAGGAGATAATAGTATTAAATGGTGTAAAGTGGGTAAAGTGGGTTTGGTGGAGGGAAATAATAGTATTAAATGATATAAAGTGGGTTTGGTAGAGAGAAATAATAGTATTAAATAGTATTGAATGTTGTTTATTGCCTTATTTAGAAATGGATAAACAAAATTAGGACGACTATTTATAGAAAGCCGATAATCAAAATCAGGACGGATGGAGTATAACTCACGAGAGTAAATTTTATTTTCCCTAACAAAGTGTGTGTCAACTATTATAAACAAACAAATTCAGACTAAGGGAGTATTATTATTATTATTATTATTATTATTATTATTATTTTCGAAAAGGACTAAGGGAGTATTATATACCACTCTCTTTTTTATACTTTTATAAGATTTAATTTAATTGGACTTTCAATAAAAAGAATTATTATGAACTTGAATAAAAAATAAAAACTCACATTATTTTATTTTTATTTTTTCAACATTTATAATTTTGTTAATTAATAGAAATTAAAGTTAAATATTTTTAAATAATATGATATATTTAGACAGAATGAACATATTTAAGTAAATTATTAATTAAATATGTTTAAATATTCTAACCGTGCATCGCACGGGAGAAAATACTAGTTTTCTCAAAATCAGCTCACCAACCACCCCTCCAATTCTTTCACATTTCCTTTCTTATAATATTTTTTTATATATGTATGTCATAATATATACGTGAATTCAGGTAGTTCAAATTATATATATATATATATATATAAACACCCAACAAATCCTATATATAAACACCCAACAAATCCTATTTATATATAAACAATTTTCTCTCTAAAATACGAGTCAAATAGTAAATGGACAATCTAAAACAGGACGGAGGGAGTACTTTTTATATGAAGGCATTAGGATCATCTTGTGTATGTCTATTTTTGTTTAAAAAATTATGGGGTGTGAATATGAAATTATGGGGTATGTTTAGTGGCTCCCTTAATTTTATTCATAACAATTGATTAGTTAAAGAAAATTTTTTGCAAAGAAGAATTAATATTCTTCACTTTATAATATTTTTTTGGGTTAATTTCTAAAAATATCACGACCTTTAAATTTTTTTATCAATTATAACATACTTTTTTTCTTGCATTTCGAGACATCACCTTTTAAAGTTATTTTATTCGAAGCATTTGTCAAATTTTCGACAATAAATAAGGGATGTGGCTGCCAGAGTTGACATAAATATCCAAGTAGGACGTCAAGACTGATGAATAAAAAATATTTTTTTAAAACTAAAAGTATTTTTTTTAAATAATATCTAAAAAAAAATAACATTAGAGTTGCAATTTGGTGAGTGATTTAGCATTCATCTTTTAATTTTTTGGGAGAAATAATTGGATGAGTTTGGGGGTTCTATTCCTAAATTTAAAAAATATTTTTAAGATATTGTTTTCTTAAAAAAAATCAAAAAAAAAATATTTTATTCATCAGTCGTGACATCCTACATAGACATCTATTTAGCAACTCCAGCAGCAGAAAATGGGCAACTGCTTCAAATTGTAAAATTTTAAAAGGTGATATATTGAATTGCAAAAGAAAAAAAAAATGATATGTTGCAACTGATAAAAACCTTGAGAGTGGTGATTTTATTTAAAAAAAAAAATAACCCTATTTTTTATATTTATCATGTCATTATTATGATGTATAATATTTATATTCATGATAAAAATATCTATTAATTTTAAAAATATATAATTTTGACATATATATTATTAAACTAAATTTAAAAAATTTACAAAAAAATAATTTATATCAGTATCTTGTTATAATATAAAAACTCACAAAAAATATATATTTACGTATATAAGATATCTAATAGTTTCATGTTAAATATTAATTTGACAATCGGTAGGCTCATTATAAAGTGTTTGAGAAAATATAATAAATCATTTATGAACAATAATACAAATAATAAATATTGTAATAATCCTATATGAAAAGAACTTTAACAAAATATAACATCATGAAAAAGTGTGACATTTGAATATTTATTATTACAAAATTATATATACTTAAAAACTTCATGAAAATTACATTTTTTTCATGTGATACTACAATCACAATTATCATCAATGCACAATAGGATCTTCAAACCCTAGAGGCTTGTTATTCGGGAAACAACTACATACAATTGTCCAAGACTAAAAATGGGTTTCTGCAAAAATTTCCCTACATGAGAAAATGATTGTCCTTGACTTTTATATGTAGACATAACATATGAAACAATCAACTAAAAATTGTCTCATTGAAATTTGAACGACAATATATACGAAAGGTACAATGACGAAGTTCTAGATATCAAAGTTAACTACCCGACATTACTTCCTGTTAGAACCTTAGCTTCAAGAATTCTATCACTCATTCTTGTAATAACTAACCTACATATTGAAAAAAATATTTCATTACAGATTCAATGAACTAATACATATTCAACCTTTAAAAGATGAGAAAAAAAATTAATAAATATAATATTAAAATATCAAAATCTGGTTCCATTGCACAAACTCCTTGAGTGGTCAATATTTCTAAATAACATTACCGATGTTCCAATTTTAAAATTTAGTTCGTGATCAAGAACACCCGAACACTTCAGACTATTCAAGAATTGATCAGGAGTATGCACATTAGAAAGATGATCAACATTTGAATCAACATGAAAAGGACTATTAGAGCTCAAATAAGTATGTGGTTCATTTCCATTCAACCGAATCATGTGATCATTTATGGACCTAACACATCCGACATAGGAGCACGAATTGCTCTGTTATGCAAATAACAGTGATCTTCCTTCATATTCTTAAAATCAGGATAAATATTATCAATAATATGACTGATCAGATCATCACCACCTCTAAAAAAAGTATCATTCGAAATTTGTACATCTAAACCATACTCATTTTATGATCCTACACTTCCATCTTCAATAGATGTTATCCATTCATAAAATAAAATTCAATTTTGTGTAAACCATCATCCGATTCCAAATTCTACAATTACATGTTTCTTGTTAATGTTAGTAGGGTACAATCATTCCAAAAAAGAGATGAACTTATTGTAGCGCGTACAATATCATGCCTTATCTCTTTTGGAATAATCGACAATATTTGTCAGAAATCGTCTCCAAATACACCAGTCTTTCCACACAAGAGCTTCAATACAATATCTATTTACCATCGGGGTTTCATCCTGCATATGAGATCGGTCTTAATCAAAAGCTTGGCAAGATGACTATCCTGATTAATATAGCAAGTAGAATCGGTAGCATTAATTGGAATGACAAACCTAGAAAGAGTAGAGAAGTGAAGCTATATACCATGAATGCTACATTAATGACAATCTTGTCTTTAGACCTCAAACCTATAGACAACGTCATCCATATACATATTTTTCCAGTTCCACTGTATCCATACACAAATAGTACCCCACCTATACAAGAACTAATGAACTTGTGTATTTATTCATAAACATCGTGTTGTTCATCACTAAATCTACTCATTAAATACTCATCATTAAAAATTAGGATCGGAGTCAGCTATTGTCATATCCTCGTAGTCCTGCAGAGACTTGCAAATAATCCACAACATATTATCAATCTCTATAAGACAACCATTCTTGATTATTCATCAATAATCCTTAATTTTACACAAATTCAAGATTAAATGTATATTGGTTAATCCAACTATATTAGGAATACTAAAAAGGACACATGTTATCCTTAAAAAAAGGACACATGTTATTGGTAAAATAAAATATAATGTATTGTTTAAAAATTAATTTTTATAGATATATATCCTTTCCAAAATATATTATGGATATATTTCTAATTGAAATAAATATAACTGAAACTTGTGTAATGAGAATATTGACTTGGTCTACAACATTTTTCGACGATCCACTAATTTATTGTCAGTTAAATTTCTTAACTAAATTACAAATTTTAATAATAATTAATTTAATTTAATCATTAATTATTTCGATAATCTGCAAAATTTAAAAAATCTAGAAATCTTATCCACTATATAAATTTTATATTTAAATAACATCAATTAATGATTTATTTTAATGGGTGATTATTTAAAAAAAACCTACACTAAAAACCTAAATCATTTAACCCCTAAACCATGACCCATTCGAAAAAGGTGAATCATGAATCACTGAAAGCAGTAGTGAACCATGAACCACTGCCTGGGTTTGGATCCATAGTTTAATTTAAATTATTTGATTAGTGCAAAACTATATTTTTTTCAAAATTTAATTAAAAATTATTAATTAAGTAAATTAAATTACGGATCCAAACTCGACCCGAGTGGTTCATGGTTCACTCTGCCCGAGTGGTTCATGGTTCACCCAAATTTTAATGGGTCATGGTTTAGATTCATGATTTAGATTTTAGGATGTAGAAGTTTTTTTTTTTCAAAATTAATTTAAATTATTTAATTAGATAATGTTCTAGGTGGAAAAAGTCAAATCATCAATCGCCCATAAGGTGACCACTCGTGGTCTTCATATCAAAACTCTATATATATATATATCACATTATATATTAAATTTGAATAATTCAACATTTAATAATGTTGATAATATATGTAGAATATAATATAAATTGATACGCATAAATAAATTTTAATTTTTTTTTGTGATATTAACACTCTAGGTATCCCTTGATAAAAAAAAATCATATGGTATTCGTCACAATAATATATTGAATTATACACAATATTTATTCTTTAAATAATATGATCATATTATTTAGTAAATTAAATAAATCATGATTAATAAAATAATACATAACAATATTAAAAATCTCTCTCCAATATTTTAACATATTTATTGATCAACTTTATAGAGTTGTTTAAGAGTTATAAAAGACAATTTCACATATAAGACAAATTTATTTTATTATATTGTATGATCCATGATGTTATGGAATTCAGTCTAATCATATTTTATAGAGAAACATGATACAAATGTCAAAATGGAGCTCTGTCTCACGCATGTATAAAACCCACACAAAACTTTGTGATTGACTTGTATATATTTTCTTGAAATCCACCTAGCACAATCGACTTATTAAGTAATAATTTAAAAAAATTACCTAATTTTTTTGTACGGAAAAGGTAATGAATTGAGTCGTAACATTTATGTGCAATTACCTCGACCAAAACATTTCACAATTACAAAAAAAAATAAAAAAATTGTATTCATCTCATATACTAAAATAAAAGTAAAAATAAAATAGGCAGAGAAAACTTTTTCAAATTTGAGAATCCTCAAAGAGTTGATAACAAAATATATGAGATGAAATTAGTGGCTCCAATAATAAATCATGTACATATTTTTGTCTTTATAGTCAATACATGTCAAATTCTCAATGTCAATAGCGCAAAAAAATATTTGTACATGTTATCTTCATGTCTGCTCCACTTGCCTCTAGCACCAACATAATTAATAAGTTCTTGAACAATGTATGCATAAATTCAATGAGAAATGCAAGTAAAAAAGAATTGACAAATTAAAAAGTGGATAATATTTGTTTAAAAACTTATATTCAAGGCAAAAAAAAAAATAAAAATTAAGAAGACTCACTCATCTTTAAACACATAAGTTTGCAAGAAGAAATGAGAGACTACAATCTTAAAAAATATTCACATGCTAAATTATATGACTGAAGTTCTTCATAGTAGCACATTTAATATTTAAAAAAATTCAACATGATACAGTGGAATATTGGTGAAGAACACATCATTAGATAAATTCATTACAAATTACACAGATTAAACTTCAAAACAAATTTAACACCTCGAGAATTCCCGAAAACAATATGAATTGAAATAATATTTACCTGTTTGTTGACTTGCAACATCGACCTGCAAAAGAACTAATATAAAAATTTATTGGTAGGTGAAAGTTGAAAAGCCTTTGGCAAAGAAAGAAACGAAAGAGTTCGAAAAGAAAAATTTATGAGTCATAGCTTAGAAAAAAGACAGAGAGAAAACATAGCCTCACAATCAAGCATTTTTTAAAATTAGAAAAAAAAAAATAGATTGAGCAGATTTAAGCGGATATCACCTTTTAGAATAAATGTAACAACAATGGATATAAATGCACAACAAAATTGATATTAGAATAAAAAAAGTATCTATTTAGCACACTAATCTAACCTCTTAACAAAATAAAAGATACACAATTCATAAATAGAAAAAGAGGTAATTGAAATCATGATTCACAAAGAAGAACATGAAAAAATGTGAAACTGAAATCTATACTAGAGGATCTGCAATTGAAAGAGCTGATGGATAATCCAAATTCTTAATTTGGTTCATACCCACAAATTATTCATTCCATATTTCTCATAATTTAATGCTTATCAGGTTATAAATAAAATCTTTTTTTCTTGAAAAAATAAAGTAAATGAATCCCTCAATACTGTAAAAAAAAAAACAGAAAAGTTAAAAATGTCGATATTATATTTGGGAAAGCAAGAACCACTAAAATAATTCTTGTGTTAGCAATAAAGACAACTTCACCAACAATGCTGTTTTTTTTTTTTTTTGAAAAATGTTCACATGCTCATTGTTCAAGCTCACTTTGAGGAATTTCTATTTTGATTCTAAATTTTCCTAAAGATGTGATTGCATTCGGCGTTTGATTTGAGAAAAACTAAAGCCACAATCAAATAGGGCACAATTTAAAGACAAAATTATTAATAATTAAGAATTTAAACTCTTTTTCATAAAATTCAAGAAAATATAATGTTACATCATACATCTTGAATTTGAAGGTGTTCAATATCTTGATTACCTTGTGTAATTATTTACTTAGATGAAAAGGATCTTGATACTATCAAACAATACCATTTTTAGAAAGACAAAATTAATTATAGAAATTAAAATTTATTCATCGACTAATTTTCACTTTAATTAGAGATTTTAGAAAATATAAAGCAGAAACTGTTACTAAAAGAGGACATCACTTCAGAGAGTTTGCGAGATAAATGTGTTATAAATCAAAACCATTTAGTATATTACTATTTCACTTTAACTTATTTTTCGCAAGAACAGTGATTTATGAACATCGAAATTTGTTCATAAGGCATATTTCCCCAGTTTATAGTTATTGTAATAATTGGAACAGTTTAATACAAAACTTACTATAACCAAGTTATTAAAGTGAGTAACTATATATAAAAAATTGCATCAACAGATAAGCTTAATTGTACAAAAAGCAACGTCAATTCTGAATGATCGAAATGATACATCATCATAATTTCAAAATAAAATTAGTAAGGCTTCTCTTGCATACATACCAACACCAACCAATACCCATTTTGGAGATCAAATAGTGCACTTGCCAATTCTTTTCAAGGGCACAACCAACCAAATGATACTTGCATATATTTTTTAGTGTCTAAAGAACCAAAATCTTCCTATCCACGCGATAAATAAACCACAAAATAAAAGATCAAAAAAATTAATTTTTATGTTGGAATTGGAAACAAAATTTAATCATAAATGGTTACAAAAATCAGATAAAAACACGTATAAAGATGAAATTAAGTGTATCCATTCTCAAATTTGGCACATCTGCTACACGAAATATATATTAAATCATAATTAAGAACTCGTTGAACATCTGCTACATAATTTTATAATAATTAATAATAAAAGAAAACTTAATTGTTATACGAATAAAACATCTTAATTGAAAATGATGCGCTATTAAATATATCTAATCTATAAGATATCAATTGAGAGGTCAACTCGCTTATTTAGCTTGAAAAATTACAATCCACTTAGTAACATAATGCCTCCAATTTCGAAAAAACAAAAAAACAAAATATGAGATACGATAATCAGGGTGCTATTACAATGGTAAAAAAAATCATCTCTAAACCTATAAATAATTTCTTTCTCCTGTGCATCTATCTAACCAAAAATATTCATGTATACTTATTTCAAAATAACACATTACACTCCAAGATATTCTACGACAAAATATATACGAAAAATTATTCAATATGTTATACAATTTTCCAATTACATTTAGCATCTATTACAAATCTTATATTTAAGTTTAAACGCAGAAGAAGTGAACTGAAAAAATTAAGGTCCATTAAAATATGACCTTATGAAATAGTGGCCCAAGCAAACTTGAGTCAAATCAACAAAATAGCTACGTCAATGCTTCCGAAAGATTTAGCAACTGTCGCCGAAAACTTTAAAGAGACCTTGAAATGTTCTTAAGTGAAATCACGAAGAACGTCAAAGCAATAGAATCTATATAAACATACAAACATCTCACAGAAAAAACTAAATGTGACGGAACTTTAATCCCAAATCCGACAGAAACAATAAATCAATTTGAACCAATAAACTGGAAATATCATAATTATTAAATAAAAAAAAATTATATGGAGACACAATTCAAAATAATCAATAAAATTACAAAGATTAGAGGAGACAGGTTGTGAACTTGAGCCCGAGCGGTCGGCGAGTATTGAAGGAATAATTTGGGAAGTATTGAAGGAATTCGAGAATGAAACTTCACATGAAAATTAATGTAGAAATTATTTTTATAAATTAGAAATTTGTCAATAATTAAAAAGAAAAAAAAATCTACAATACTATAAACACACCATTAAAAAAATTTGGTCGAAACATTTTGAATATAAGTACAGATGGAGTGTCATATCCAGACATATGAACTTTTTTCAATTCATCTATGAAATCACCCCAAAGGGAAACCTTCAACCGCAGACCCCTTGTATTATATATAAAAAAAAATAAAGTAAAAAGTAAATAACAAAAAACATAAATCATCAGTTAATAAACATACAAAGCAATTAATACTTACACATTGTCCTCTATTGTCAAATTCAACAATTTTGTAGTTCTTGTCCCAACTTGTCTATCAACAACATCACCAATATAATAGACTATGTCTATTACATCTACGTAAATGAAAATATCAAATTAAAGGTTTAAAATAATATAAAAAAATTAAGTAATTATATATTTTTTAAAAAATAGTCAATATATAAACATATATACAAATATACATACTATATCAAGTTACTAATAAAAAGATTCTCATCAATTTCACTACCAATTTTTAATTGTGAGAAGTTCCTAAAATGATTTATGTTGTAAGGAAAATCTACACCAACTGCTTGAACCATTCGAGTATTGGAAATGGACTGGATCTTAAAATTATTAATGGTGGTCTTAATGGAAGACTTGTCAGCAGTGACAATGAAATTCCAAACAATGTACAATCTGTTTTCCACATTATTATCCTTGTATTTATAAAAATGATATGACTTGATTATAGCATGAACCCTATCACATTGAACATAATAAATAAATAAATTAATATATTAAAAGTTAAAAAATATAGTGTGTATATATATTACGTATATATATTGAAAAAAATAGAAATATTGTTTATAAAAGAAATCTCTGAATCATGGAATACACATTCCAGATTTCTTAAAGGATTATTAGAACCATAAGTAGGAGCATGATAAATACGAACACAAGGTAATTTTAACAACCACATAGTTTTTGAAGCATTAACATATTTAATCAATGATAACACAGATGACATGTTCGAGCGGCTTCAACAAACTGCACAATTAAAAACAACTTGAAGAATTAGATTCTAAGAAATTAAACCCAATTGAAATCAAATTGAATAATTATATTCTAATAAAATAAAGTCATAACTTACAAATTATTTTTTTCAAAATCCAAATAAATAGTGTACAAAGTGATCACCAGTAAATGAAGATAATTGTGAAAATAAAATCTAAAATCCATATATCAATAGATAGCTGACACTTACTCCACATTTAGAGTGATAAAAATTTAGCCAACTAAGTATATATCACTAAATAAGCTTATAGAATAAATATAATTTGACATTTAGATATTATGCATTATTTTTATTAGAGTAAATGTTGCGTAATAACAATAATAAGAAATAAAATTTATAATTCATAATAAATTTAGGTAAACTCTACAAAATAGTTTATAACAAAAATATTTGTTTACGACTTACCAAGAAAGTAGATGATTTGTAGAAAGTGGAATTTGACATTTTCATAAAATTATATGAATATGTAATGAAATAAACAATATGTAACAATATATAATAATTTGTGTTATTATGTCTATTAAATTATCAATAATTGTCCATTAATAGTTAGACATGATTATAGAAAATGATTAAATTATAAGATAATTTCATGGAAAATTTATTACATAAGATTTAATACTTGAGCTAAATTATGGATGTTAATTATGTAGTGATTAATATTTTTTTTTAAAAAAATTATAGCCTAGCATAATTAATCAATCAAGTATTTAAAATTAAAAGATTCGTCTACCACTTACCAGAAAATAGATGGTTTGTAGGAACTGGAAATTGATATTTTCACAAAATTATATAAATATGTGATTAAATAAACAATACGTAACAATTCATATTAATTTATGTTATTATGTGAAATAAATTATCAATAATTGTCAATTAATAGTTTGGCATGATTATAAACAATGATTAATTTATAAGACAACTTCATGGAAAACTTAATAAATAAGCTTTAATACTTGAGCTAAATAAATGGATATTAATTATGTAGTGATTACTATTTAAAAAATATATATAACTTCTCATAAAAATGTATTAGAATTAAATTGATAACAATTATTGATGAATTTTTGTGTTGGATATCTTAAAGAATAGTTAATTTTATGTTTAGAATAATTTAAATAAAATTGATATATAATCAAGTTACCTAAAATATATTGCATCATAATCAATATCATCAAAATATTGAAAAAAAATCATAGTTCAATGTCAAAAACATATCAAACTATCATAAGATTGATATGTAAGATTTTAAAATAAATATAATATAACTAAAATGTAATTTAAAATTTTTATAAGTCATTTCAACGATCAATTTTATTATAAAATGAATATCTAATAGTTTAATTTAATTATACTTTAACTAAATCTAGCTAATATTTTTATAGATATTATTAATAGACGTATTAATAATATAAATAAATTACCAAAACATACAAACTTTAAATACTACTATACATCAAGGATTAGTAATTTACTGATTACTTAAACATATTATGAAATAATAAATGACATATGTTAAATTATATAAACTTTTAATCAAATATTTTAATTACACCTCAAAAGCATAATAAATTATTTAAACTCTACAAAATAAAAATTAAGATTCACATTTAAACACATTGATCAAAACTTTAAATATAAAATAATTCCAAAAAAGAAAATCTTATATATAAAAAAAATACATACTCTAAATATGACCCATAAAGACAATAGGCAAAACACAATGCATAACTTAAGACTACGCTAAACATAGAGATTAAATATAATGTTATATTATTTATTCATTATGCTTAATCATAGTAAAAGGCAACACTAAATCAAAATTAACCATTTTTAAAATTAAGAATAACATAATTTTTAAAAGAATAAAACAATTCAAGCTAAACTATGATAATTCTAACATTGTTTAATCACCTAAATAATACTATAAGTTTGAGAAATATATAAAATCTTAAAAAATTAACTGCTTAAATATAATAAAATTTATCATATACACAAACAAAATGAATTGTTTGATTGAAGGGTATATATACAGAAGAATCCTTTTGATTAAGAGGTATAATAAAAAAAGGTATGCTCATTTTTTAATTAAATTATATATAGAGGTTCATTCCTTATAATTGAATAACATATACAAAGGACACTTTTTTTTTATTAATTAAATTTATATATACAATTAAGAATGTGCAAATATTTATAAATACAAATTTTATATTATATTGAAATCAATTTTTATAAGTAATATTACTATATTCATGACACAAGTAATTATCATCCCCTTGCACAACCAATTATAATTCCCTACTTATAAATATAAGGGAATATAATAATAATAATTAGAAGTGAAGTAATCCCAAAATTAAAGGGAAGTCACCTAATTTGTGCTCGACTGGAAACGTCAATTAAGTGAATAAATTAGTGCACCATTATAAACGTCATTGTGCACGGCAATGTTATTTCGCCAAAAATAGTAGATGGAACTCTGAAATATCATATCCGACAAACTGGAAAGAATTGACTATTTCTTGAACAAAGGCGACATCGAATAGAACTCCAGTGAATGCAAGACTAAATGTCGATGCTACCAGAAAATCAAAAGAGCGAATGCAAAACTTAAAACCTATACAAACAGAAAATCAAGAAATTCATAACATTACAAAGAGAATCACCAAAAAAATGTATCCGCTCTCCTTATCTTCCATGAATTGTACATTCTTCGTTTCGTCGAGCAGATTTCTAAAACACTGTGTCATTAGTATCTCATAAACAATTGACTTGAAAATAGATACATGCTCGGTTACAATCTTATTAGTATCATATAAAACTGACAAAATTCCTAACATTACCTCTAATTCACTAAGAATTGTTCTAAAAAAGAGTAAAACAATCTAATTCTTAATAGACAAAAAATATAATAAAAATGAAAATACTACTAATGTGATTTGAAAAAATGGAGTGTAAAACTCCTCTTTAAATAGTTGGGAGAACCAAACATTTGCCTCCAAATAAGCCAGTAATTAAAAGGATATTAATTTCATTAACTTATTAATCTAAATTACTATGAATAAGTTGTGTAACAAATGTACGGTTGAGATCGATTAGTGAAGATCTAACGGCTCAGGAAAAATAGCGGGAAAACAAATATGGAAATATGTAGGTGTATTATATAGTTATAAATAGACTCTATATTTAAAATGTGTACTTGTTTAAATTTAAAATGTCCTTTTTTAATATTCCACTTTTAATTTATTGTCATTATTATTTTTATATTTGTTAAATAAGAATATATATAAAAAATATAGGTAAAATTCAAATTTTATGCACAATGTTAGTCTGTGTAAAATTTTAAATATAACATCTTTGTTGGACGGAGAAAGTTCAACAAAACAATCAGTATACTGTATATATCATCATATATAATGTACTATACACATGTTATACGCTTGGATTTCTATGTGCCACAATACCCTATTCCACTCTTATTCCACATCTCCTTAAATTGACACTTGTCCCATGATTTACTTATTTAAAATTTTAAAATCTATACCCTAAATTAAGAATCCTAAACCCTAAATCATGAATCATTCGGGCCGGGTGAACCATGAACCACTTGGACCGGGTTAAGTCCGGGTCGAGTAACAGAAAAAAATGGAAAAAAGAAAAATTGAAAAAGAAAATTAATATATATATATATTTTTTAAATTTTAAATAATTAAAATATGATGTGGAACATGAGTGGAATAGGGTATTGTGGAACAGAAGAATCCATGCGCATGTCGCTTGGATTCCTCTGTGCCATAATACCCTATTCCACTCTTATTCCACATCTCCTTAAATTGACACCTGTCCCATGATTTACTTATTTAAAATTTTAAAATTTATACACTAAATTAAGAATCAAAACCCTAAATCATGAACCGTTCGGGCCGGGTGAACCATGAACCACTTGGACTGAGTTAAGTCCGGTCGAGTAACAGAAAAAAGAAAAATTGAAAAAGAAAATTTATTTTATTTTTTTTAAATTTTAAATAATTAAAATATGATGTGGAATGTGGAATCGGGTATCGTGGAATTGAGGAATCCATGCGCATGTTATACGAAAAGAGGAATACGTTATATACATTATTATAAATTTAATTTAGGCCGAATAGGAGTTATTGAAAAAATGTTTGACCTCAAAAAAATAGAATAAATAATTTTAGTGGAGTTAGAGAGGCTTTAGTAAATGCATTTTGTACACATATATGTAACAGACTAAAAGACTTTGTAGTTGTAACGCTTCCCTAAATCCATGAATCCATTAATTACATGCTCACAATTTACGGAAGGTTTTGCATACATGATTATCGTCTTCAAAAATTAGTTCCAATTTAAATTGATCCAACTTAAGATATCTATCTTAACGAATTATGGTTAGACAAACTATAGGGTGAACAAGTTTGGTGAAACTGGTTTAAGAATGTGACTTATATTAATAAAAAGTGTGACTTATATAACTGAAGAGTGTGACTTTTTATTATAAAGAGTATAACTCATAAAAATGAAGGGTGTGATAAATATTACAACAAAGAGTGTGGTCGTGATTACTAAAGATTGTGACCTATATTACTAAAGAGTGTAATCGTGATAACTGAAGTATAAAAAATAAACCAGTTTCACGATGAACAAGTTTCACAGCATACCAACTCTTATGATTATAAATTTATAATGGAAGTCGGTCGCCGGTTAAATTTATTCATAAACAAAATTGATATCATTATATTTTATAAATTAATATCATAACACTTATTTATTAATACTATTATACTTAAAAATTAATATCATAATATTAATATGTGTGTAAATATTAATGGTATTAGTTTATTAGAGGAATGATCACAGTGAATGATTATTATAATATATATGAAGTCAATTTCATATTATGAACAAATTTAAAATGAGAGTTTATTAATTTTTTATATTACATAATTGAATCTGTGAGACTATATATGTTTTAAATTTGACAAAAAAATGTGTCAATCCGATTTCACATGAACTCTTATGGGTATAATTCTTTATTTTTAATAAGAATATGATACATATGAGACTTTCTCGTGCATGAGACTTTCTCATGCATGAGACGACGTACAACCTAACACAAATCACACCCACACCTCTCAAAGTGTTAAAACGTTAATGTCTAATTTATGCTCCGTCCCACTATAAGACGATCTCATGCAAGTGTGCCTCTAAAAATATATATGTATTTTTATCACAAAATTGGTAGATATCTTTTTTTTATAGGAACGGTAGAAAAAAATATTTTTAATAGAAATGAGTATATAACCTTTTTTTCCCAAAATTTAATGTTTGATGCAATAATAAATAATTATATAGGAACATTTTGCTCCACTAAAAAATGCTTTAAATAAAAATTAGATTATAAATTAAGATACATAAAAATAGGAGTCCAACTTAAATTCTTAATACCGATTTCTGTGTCGACTTTCTTTTTGTCCCTACTGAAAAATTAGCATGCATAGAACTTCTTGTATGGGGCATGAACAAAGACCTGATTCTTGGAACACGCTGTTAGTACTTAAGAAAGAGAGTACAAAAAAAGTGTACAAATCAATTTCAGTTATTATAAAACTCAATTTATATAATACTAATATATTACATTATGACAAACCTACTCATAAGTCGCTTCAAAATCATTTAATTGCCAACAACGTCCTAAGGGGGATAACGTCCATAAATTACACAACCGGAGCTTAGTATAGAAATTTAAGTACAAACTAGTGAACAACCTAAGACAACAGTTGATGTCATTTTATTGATAAGATATATATGCTTCTCCCGGGCAATCCAAGATTCTTGTAACCTTCACCTTCAGTGCCCATTTGTTTCACGTGCTGCCAAAGCTGAAAAGAATCGAGTTTTCAGCAATGAAGCATAGTATAATCCAAGTTTCAGTACATGGTTTGGTGGAATCATTGTTAGTATGAAATTCTGACATGAAGCATATAAGTTAATGAAAAGACAAACAAACCACGTGAATCCAAATCAAACAAACGATGCACGAATTTCCTGATCTATGGTGTTAATCAAACTTAGCACCATCACTTGGAATCAATCCCATAAAATTTAGCAATTTACCTATTTTGCGTCATCTTATGGCTCATATATGGTGTTATCAAACTTAACTTCACCACTTGGAATCAAATTAATCAATCCCATAAAATTTAGCAATTTACCTATTTTGCTTCATCTTATGGCTTAGTTCATCATTCACATGGAAAAGAAAAACACCTTAATAAACTTGAAAATTCCAGAATGTAACCTCACCATCAGTTAATACCAAACTGAGATGATATAAGTAGAAGAACATTTTGTTCAGAATTCAGGTCACTTGCATATATATGAGACAAGACACTCATAAAGGAAAATAAAAATGAAGGTTTTGCTTTTTTGAAGCAAAAGAGGAATCTAAACTGTTTTTATTGCACTAGAATAATTTAGAAAATTTCATTCATGATGAACCTACACTCAATGACCTATATATTAATTGCTCCATTCATATTTTTGAGAACAATTCTTGAAGCCAATACCAATTGTATCCAGTAGGTTAATTTTATATATTGTATAAAAAATATTATGCACAAAGTCATGAAGATTCATTTTGGGGCATCCAAGTTGCCAACTGTAACTTGCATTCAAACTGAAGAGGTGATTGTAAAATGTAAACCATGATTTCTCCACTTGCAAACTTATCTCTAGTGTATAGAAGTCCCAAATAAGTAGCTTTGCGGAATAAAACGTCCTTGGGCATCAAATCCTATCTATATTAACTAGTGATAAAATCCTATATTAACTAGTGATGGATCCTATATAGAGCTCTTCTACTTCCACCATTGAAAGGTCAAGGCAACACGACAACTACTTGGAGACAGGAACGGCCTTATTAGACACCGCCTCCTCCATTCTTTTTGTTTTGTTCTTATTCCAATTTAAAATTGTGAAGGCTTCTCAAACTCCACATTCATCCAGTCAAGCTGGGGAGGAATATTACCACTGAACCATATTGGGCTATTTTTTTTATCAAATCGTGGTGAAATGTTCCAACAGATGAATACGTAACAGACTTAAAAACTTCTTCTGTCCAGTAAATTTCCTAGCCACACACACACACACAAAGTATCAATATCTCTATTTATTTGATGTTCCCTGTATCATCTTTCTACACAACCTTATAATAGCCAATCAATCATATAATAGCTTCTAATGAACCAAGATCAAGCTGCTCCTACCTATTTACATCACTAATTCTACTCAAAACACCAGAATACTCCTTTATTAGTAATTATATTGGACAACTAATCACATTTCTAAGCGCAATTATCACTTACCAGTGAGATCTAAAACTCAAGTATTGTAAAAGAAATACTCCATCACAAGAAACAATCTAGAAGCATGAAACACAACTCAAATTACTGGAAATTACTTTCGCAAATGCTACCATAGATCTGTACATCCAAGTGGAAAAGTGTGCGATTGTGTGTGTATAAACGGCGAATCACACATCTATAGTAGTTCATTCAAATTTCAATCACAGGTTTAGCGTCAATACCTGGATCGCACCTTATCCTGCACTTTCGTTCGCATCGAGCCATAAGTCTAGCTAAACAATTGGAAACAAATCAAAGGGAACCGAATTTAATCCAGAATGAAATTATAAGAAATATCTATAATAGGAAAGTACTACGAAGAAGAGATTAGCAATATTTACACCCGTGATACAGGAATCGTAACAGTCGAAGCCTTGGGCGTTAACGGTCTCCATATTTGCCGAAACTATCAGCAACAAAATCATGCTCATTACTATCACAATCTTCTTCTCCATTGTTCCTCAGATATGAATTTGGTTCACTTTTCTGCAGATTGATGGCGTAATTATACTACTCCAACTTACCGCTATTCAAAAACTTCGGCTGTTACTTTTGGTAAAGTGGGGACGCTGCAAGCTTTACCACCGTACGCTTACCAAGTTTGACTGGTGGGCCCACCGGGAGGACCATTCGTATTTTAGATAAGCATGGAAATTATTGAATTAGATAACCACTTTTATTTATTTTTTTATCGAACAAAGTTAGTTGTTAATACATCAAGTACCCAAAAATTCTACGAAATCGCCAATCAACCTTATAACTCGCTTTCATCTCATTTTGTTCGATGTTTTAAAAAATAATTTTAAATAATTTAATCTTTTAGGAATTCAAGATTATAAAAGTTTATTATTGAAAACCATAAAAAAAGGTAATTGTCATATTATGTTTTTTTTTTTTAAAAATAGTTGTGTAATTTTTTTTTTTATAAAATCAAGTAACATGGGATGAAGGTGGGATTGTTTTTTTTTTTAGGTCTCAGATGCACTCGAAAAAGTCTTTAAAACTCATTCATAGTCATTTTAAAAAGACGATTTGTTATGTTGAAAAGTGTGACTTATTTATATAGAAAAGTGCAACTATTAATATGGGAACATAATTGCATGCTTCTGTTTGGAATAATTGCACGTTTCTATTTTGTATAGTTACACGCTTTTAAAATACATTATAAATCCACGGTGCACTCGAATGCACATGAGACTCACTCTTTTTTTTTTTTAGCGTAGCAAGAGTTATATTAATAAGTTCAAAAAATAGAATAGATAGTAATATTAATAAATAGCCCTATTTTCATTTTTCGTCTCATGCCTAAAATTTGTCAGGACCAACTTTAATTAAAAGTCTCACTATTCATAAATATATAATTAATTTTTAAATAGTGACACTTCTACATATACAATAGTGATACGCTTAAAAAAAAAAAAATCATTTTAACTTGGTTCCACTAATACACATTTGGGCTTGGACAGCTGTTTAAAAAATTCCCTTAAAGAGCGGTTATAACAGTTGTCCAAATAATAATTTATTTTTCGGACAAATTATTAAAAAACCGATGTCCAAAAGTTGGTTTGGGACAATGGTTTTTTCAACCATTGCAAGAGGGGGCTTGGACAGCGGTTATTAAACATTTGTCAATTTTTTTTTTTTTTATAATTTCGTTTATTATGTTAGATAGACAATTTATTAACATTTGTTCAATATCTTTTTTAATTATTAATTTATATTTTAAAAATCCTATAATAAAACTATAAACCAAAACTTATATATCGCCCAATACCATAAACCATAAACCAAAAAATCCTATAATAAAACCATAAATCAAAACTTATACCACATATATATATACCAAAACATCAAATAAATAAACATACACATCATGAAATAAATAAACATACAATCATAAACATATCGTCCAATACACCAAAAAAACATGAATATATATCATCACAAATATATAATTTAATTACATGCTACCAAAATTTCAAACAACGATCACTCAATATCGTATGAATATAAGAATCGATTGTAAAAGGCATACCCGTCCAATTGTTTTTCCATTTCTCCGATCTTTTTTCTTAGAGTAAGACTTGAGCTCACGTTCATAAACAAACCGCAAAACAACGAATCAATCAATATATTATGATTTTTTATTCAATCAATAACAATTTAAATAAATCGATAAATTGACTTACATTGAGAGGAATGTTAGTTAGAGAAGTCGCGGATTATATCTTCAATAAAGCAACACACAAAATGTCCACAATGTTCATTATCTCGATTGCTTCTAACACGTTGATTAACAATTATAATCACGTATTACAATTATGATTTCTTTCTATTAATTTGATAATTTACTAAATTAAATTTACCTTAATGTTAATCAGGATTCACTTTATTTAACTTAGATCTTGAACCTCGACTCGGCGACTCCGATACATCGTCATCACACTATTATTATTATAATTAAAAAATAAAAATAGATTAAATATGCATAATTTTAAAAGTAAAACAAATCATTGTATAGAATATTAAAAATAAACTTGCTCTTCCATATATGAAACGAGATCAGGACGATTTGAATAAACTCCATCCCGAATTTGGGTCCATAAAATACACACTTAATGTATTCATGTGTATGGCGACCCATCAAAGACCCAATGGTTCCTATATTATATTGAGAATATTAAAATTAACTGCAAATTTAGCATATATATGTGCAAATATTATAAACATGAATACAAATTTTAACGAAATGTTTATCACTCACCCCACATTTGTTGGCCAAACAATGAGATGATGATTTCCCGGTTTGATTCAAAGATATGATTAACTAACTCATCCATGGTTTGTACCTATCACCCAATATGCAAGACACACGGGGAGACGCGAAGAATACATTCCACTTGCTCGGACATCTCTGGAGAGATATACTTCACCCAAATATCTTTAACCAACATATATACGCTAATTAATATTTAAAAAGAAAATTAAACTATACAGAAAGTGAATATTGAGAATTAGTAAACACATACCTAAGGTAAAGGGCTATGGTGGTTATACTCAACCACTCGTCATTCAAGACTTCGCGCACATGTTCCCCACTGACGAATTCTTGGAAAGTATTATGATGAAAGTGAGCAAGCATGAGAATTGTGACGATCTCGAAAGCATTAGACGATACCATACGATGCACCCTAGACTGTACATAATCATCGTGATCTAAGTCTCCAGTAATGGGATAACCAAGTATGAGCGCAGTGGAGTCCCTCGTTCTCCCCCTTTGACTGTCTACGACACCCCTCGATTTCTCTTTAGCCTTTTGTGGTGATTTCTTCTGAGGCATTTGTGGTGTCGGCATATTCTACAATTAATTTGCAATATTATTTAGAACCACAAATAAGATAATGAACTTTAATAACATATATTTTACCCTCATGTTGCTAGAGACCAAGTTGCTCGGCCATTCGATGAAGTGCCCAACCATTGTTCCGACTGTGACGGCTTCATCGATTGGTTTTGGCACCACTGAATCCTCTTGTCCGATTATGGGTACATCGAGTATGACCCTCACGAAACTAAGAGTGATGGGATGATCATGAATCATTCCATGGGAGCTGTGCAACGTTCCTGTGACCACCAACCGATCGGGATCCTCCAAATAAAGGTAGCAAAAGGTCGTTGGCTGTTCGAATAAGATATTTAGTTAGAAAATTTTAATACACTAGTCTTTAATTAAAACAAATGTGAGACATGCATATCGATACACGAGAGGCGTTTTGAAGTGCCTCAATAAAGTCGTCCACAGGGGTTAATAAAAAACATAGCATTAGCGACACTATGTTCACAGCTTGCTCCACTCGACGACATTCCGTGGCTCGTTCTTCTCTCGGACCTCAAACGTTCCACATCTTTAGACAACTTGGCAACTTGTTAGTTAGTATACCCACCATATTCATGGCTTGAAGACCGGTACCATCGCTAACGATGTCTTAAATCACGCCCATATCTCGACACTCAGATGGCGGTCGGGATGCTCTGGCGACCTATAGCCGAATCCAAACAAATCATCGGGCCGATAATGCGGATGTCGTTGGGCGTCATGGTAGTGCGAGATAGACGCTCGCGAATCACAAAAACAAAAGATTATTATTTAATTATTTGTTTATAAATAATAGTTTGTAATTGAAAGATAAATTAATGGATAGATTACCATTTCTTCGATGATGCGATGTGCACTGAGATCGTGAATATTCCCGTCTCGACCCTTTCTGGTAGTCTGAAATAAGTCGAAACGAGTAACAATAAAGGCTCACTCTCTCGCTTTTTTTTTTCTTTTCTTCTTTTCTACGATAGTGATGAGCGTGTCCCTTTATTAGATATATTAAAAGTGAATATATAAAAAAAAAAAAAAAAAAAAAAAAAAGTTAGGATTTTGATCTCACCATATTTTCTCTTATTCGTGCATAACCTTTGTTCGAGCCACGATATCGTGCCTCATCGACTTGGCTTGATCGCGATTTTTATTACTTCGATTCTACAGTATAATAGAAATATGATAAACACTGAAAAACTATATGCATTAGAAATTGAGGAAATGACATTGATCAATTTTACCTGGAAATCATCCTCCATAGCTCTGCTTACAAACTCCTCCCAGTATGGAGCCATCATAGGGTTATTACGTCACGCCGGGATATGACTAGTCGAGTAAAGACCCGGTTTTCGGATCTCGTGTGTACTTCTCAACCAAGTCCGAAAATTCTTGGCCATTACTCCAAACTTGCGATAATATTTGCTTCTTCTTTTTGTGTGGTCAAGACCTCTGAATGTAGTCTATCGATATAACATAACAATTTAGTAAATTTAAGGGTCATACTACAACTTTCAATAAATATTTAATTAACACACCGTAAGTTCGTCCCATATTCTTTCCTTCGGATAGTCGGTTTGTTACGCCGATCTTGGTCGACAAAGACGATAGGGATCACGCTCCATTGCGGCTCCAATGTAGAAGGACAACGACTCACTCTCTTTTCCTATTGCCTGTCCAAACTCATTGAACGATAACTGCAATAACATAGTATTTAATTATGTTCAACGATCAATCAATATATTTATCGATTTCAAACTGTTCAATTGTAATAAAATTACCTGAAGTGTTTTCCCCTTGCTACGAGCTCTCTTAATAGATGACATGGTGACTATACCCGAAAGTGCGCTTTCCCGGAAATGCTAGTGGTGGTGGGAGCATCGATGTCACACTCTCTCTCAGTCATCGGGATCTTTGTCAATCATATGCACCATGATCATACGCGTCATGATCTCCATCAGAATATCCATCATCATCTCCATATCTCCGGGATATGGCAAACGAGACATGATCCTGTAAAGCAGAAGAAACAACATTTAATAAACAAAAAACAAACAATATTAAAAAAACTATAGGAACTAGAGATGCCTATAGGAAAGACAATATGAAGACTGTTCCTTAAGACAATTATCTTGAAGTATTAAACCTAAAAGCATACCTAACCATACTTAATCTACATTCATTTTAATTTTCTAATTTTGAAATCCTTCCAATTTTTCACTCATTCACAATTTTTGTTACTTCTCAAGACAATATGTATCATAATGTATCACCATTAATCATCATTAATCATTAATCACTATCCATTCATTAAATTAATAACCAAAATATATCATAATGTATTAATCCTAATTTATGCTTAAATCCTCACACAAGCATATTATCAAACACCTTAAGTGCATTATTCATCTCTAACAAAATGTTCATTTCTAACACTAACAAAAATTCATTCAAGCCACTAACAACAATTAATCCAAGCTACTAACAACAATATAATTAAACCAACATTAATCCCACACTAACAACAATTAATCATAACAAATTAGCTATATATATCCTAACAATTAATCCTAAACATATATATATATATATAAATATATATATATATATATATATATATATAATATATATCAAATATATATATATATATATATATATATATATATATATATATATATATATATATATATCCTAACAATAATTAATCCCAAACATATATATATATTCTAACAATTAATCTCAAACATATATATATATATATAAACACAATATTTATATATATATCCTAACAATTAATCTCAAACATATATATATATATATATAAATAAACACATGCAATATATATACATATATATATATATATATATATATATAAAAGAAAAAAATACCTATATATGGAGGAGGAAAGATCATGGGTAAGGGGAGGATGGCGACGGGGGGGGGGCGGTGAGGAGAGGGAGGGGAGGAGGAGCCGACGACGATTTGGGGGAGAGGGAGAAGCTAGGACGGCGACGACGACAATTTGGACGATGTGGGTTGGAGGAGAAGATCGGACGGCGGTTTGCGGCAGCGATTTGGGGGAGAGGAGGAGGAAGAGGGAATTTGGGGAGAAATATTAATGAAATGAAGGGTTTCTGGACGCCCCCGCGTTTGATAATTAAAAATTATAACTCGACTTGGGACAATGGGTTCAAAACCATTGTCCAAGTGTTTACGAGACCGTGGTTATTAACATTTGTGCAAGAAGTCGATTTGCAAGAATGCGGTTTAAAACCGCTTTCCAAATTTTATTATTGAATAATGGTTTTAAACCACTGTCTTTTTTTTTTTTAATAAAACCATTTCTCAAGCCTATAACTTGGAATTTGTTTTAAAAAAAAAATTTGTCAAAATCTTGTTGTCTGGCTAAATGTGTAGTAGTACTGGTTCACATAAGTTTCTGCATTATATACACGCTCAACGTACAATTATATATCGAATAAGACATAAAAAAATCATTTTATAACAAATGATTGAAATTGAATTAAACATGTATACTACATGCACCATCAAGGATAATGATACATGTAAAGACCTCCTATAATTTCGTTTTCTTGGGAGTCTCTATCTTCTTCTATTTCCCCCTCCTCCCCCTTTAAAGTGTTGTTACCGCTGTGACTAGTGCTGTTTTGCTGTGAAGGTGGTGGCAATGATTGCACGTCAATCTCCACATGATTCTCCGGCATCAATCGTGACACTTTCTTCAATTCCTTACCTTTTCCCCACAATACAACGTATAATCCGGTTACGATCAAAATGCCCCCTAGCACTCTGCCATTAGATACACGTACACAAAATAATCAAACACCAAAACTCGAATATAAGAGAGAACTATCGTTAGTACTTAATGAAAAGAATAAGTACTTAATGAAAAGAATAATTAAGCATACATTCCGAGATGTAGCTTTTCTTGAAGAAACAAAGATCCAGCAATGGCCACCATCACAAGCAATAGGGGGTTGAAAATTGAGACGAATAGCGGTCCCCTCATCCGAACAGTCCACGCGATGAGCGTAAACATCATCCCAGAACCCAATATCCCCTGCCTCATAAAGTTTTAGCAGAATTGCATTTAAAAAAAAAAAAACTTTATTCAATGATCAAGATTTAAGAGTCGTACCGCAACAGCTACAGTGATGAGCCTAATGTTCCATCCCAAGCGCCAATTGCTCCAATCGTGATGCTCCATACACAGGGCAAACGCAACCCCTTGTATCGACGCCCACACGGTCATCATAGCAGTAATCGAATACGGACATGGATAATGCACCGCAACTTTAGCCTAATTCATGATCAAAAATTCAAAACTATCACTAACAAGTAATACAGTAAATCAGAATATCAAAGGACAATTTATTAGTTACCTGAATAATCAACCACAAAGAGTAACAAGCACAACTAGCAATGCCTAAAACTGCACCCAAAATAAGATCATGGCTACTCGGCGTTTGCGCCTTGTGCGAATGATGATGATTTTGTGACGTAGTGGTTTCTAGAAGGTTTATGTTGGTCTTCCAAGGAGTTAATTCAGGTCCTTTATAGAATGTGAGGAGCATTGCACCACTTATGCCTAATAGTGTACCAAATACCTTTGCTTTACCTGCTGATGAATTCCATCCCAGCCTCTCTAATCTGCATACAAAATGCAACCAAATCGAATATTAATGCTTTTACAAATGTAATCAATACATGTATAGATTTAATTACCTTAAGCAAATGGCTATTACAAATGTCATGGCTGGAATAAGATTTGTCATTGCGGCGACGTACGTTGCAGAGGTCAGATCAAGGCTTTTCAAGTACATGTTTTGCCCAAGAGCTCCCCTGAAAAACAATTAAGAAATCCATGACTTTTTTTATTAGCATGTTTCTACTTTTTCTCATAAGTTGTAAAGAAGATGGGAAAGGCAGAAAAGTCAAATGTATTTGAAGCTGTAAATAGCTGTTTCATATATATGGATTGCAACAGTTAACAAGAATTGCTGGTAAAACTCACATGAAACACTTGCAAAGGCTAGGTAGAAATTTACACGGAAATTAATACATTTTCAGCAATAATTTTGTCATAACTAAAAGTTGGTTGATTTAGATTGTTGTACTTTACATGACAAATTTTGTTTCATGTTTGAGTTCCTTATTTATGCTATTCCTGGAAAAGAAGAGAATAGCAATATGAGATGTTCTATTTCAAGTAGGATCACATTCCCCATACTTAAATTATCAAAACAAAACATGCATATGAAACGCCATTAATGTCAATGTATGAAACTATTGGACAGAAAATTTACCCGAATAAACCACAAAGAAAGCCATACAAGGCTATCTTTCTTGTTAACTTTGGCCTCTTTTTCCTGAAAAAAGAAAGTTTAAAGAAAACATTTCAAAAAATATATAAATATACATATATCGATTTTAGTCAAAAATATATCAGGGTTTTTCCAGCGTCAAACTTGTGGGTGTCACCAAGAAATCCAAGATATCGAAATATCTCATGCATTTAAGCAATTACATATAATTAATGATAACCCAATCAACATAAAATCTTGTTTGATTAATTATTGCAATTAAATAATTATATGTAGACGTGCATGCTAGTGTTAAGAAAAGTAGTACTACTAATGAACAAAATATATAAAAAGAACCTTTCGAGAAATAATGCAACGGGAACAATAAAAGCAGCACCAAACATAAATCTGTAGGCTACCAAAACCGAGAGAGGCATTCCATCATTCAAAGCCAATTTGTAGCCAATATTGACGATACATAACACGATTTGCACCACAATCATCAACACAGTTGGCTTCGAACCATGTACAATGTTGCTTATCTTTGTCGTGTAATCCATCTTTCACTAATTCCTCCACTCTAAACCCCACCCCCACACAATTAAGATGCACAATCAAGATTTATGTACAATACATATGGGTTTTTGACTACTTCAAGATATATATATATATATATATATATATAGAGAGAGAGAGAGAGAGAGAGAATTAAGGAGGGCGCTAGTCTAGTGGCAAATTGTTGTTGAATTGAATCTTGAACGTATATAAACTCTGATAGGAATAAAGGACGGTTGTTTATTTCCGAGAGAGATTCGGGAAAGAAACACAATTTGACAGCTGGAGACTACGCTCTCTTCCTCTTCATATATATTGAGAGTTAGTTCCTCTAATTGCACCAATTAATACTTTTGGTAAATCTCACATGCGTATTGGTCATTAATTGATGTGTGATGATTGATGAATTACTAATGGTTGCTTTTATTCATATATAGTATTAATTTAATCTAATGATAGTATCATTATTGGATCGATGGGAAATATATTTAAGTGTCTAATATCATTCTACAATATTTAATATTTAAATAGACACCACAAAAATTTACTATAAAATTTATCACTAAAATATTTATATTACCTGCAGATTGTCAATAATCCAAATATCCAATTGCAATATACATATACTCGTCTTTATTATTTTTGTTTTTGAAGAAAGTAACTTATTTGTCTTGTTTCAGGAATTAGATCACTTATTTTATAATTGGTATTTCACAAAATATTTCATAATATGAATTGATGATACATGAAATAATAAAAAATATTTAATAAATCATTATATTTTGAGTTTGTGTGTTAAAAATTCAAAAGATGAAACAACAATGTAATATGAAAAGTGGAATTGTGGAATCCAAACAACTTATTTCATGTGTATTTTTTTTAGGAGCCCATGTATCCCAATTTAAGGTGGCAGAGTTTATGATGACCATAGTATAATCAAAGAGGGATGGAAATTGCCACGTCACTGTATTCCGTAAAATTAGCCTCATGTTTAATTTAAATTTTTGATATGTACATGGTCGCGATAAAATTATAAATGAATGGTCATCTATTTATTCAACAAAATTTTAAATGAGTGGTTTAGGACTCCAAAATATTTCCTGATTTGGCCATTAAATTTTTGGGGAAATTTTTATAATTGGGCGATTAGCATTAATTTATTATTTGATTGACCTAGTGGTGTAGGCTCTGAATTTAGGGTGTGTGCTCCTCACTAGATCTCAAGTTTGAACCCCCTATTCTTAATATGAGTCAGTTCATACAAAACTAAGCTCTAGTTTGAAGTGAGGCCCACTAATTAACGTTAGGTTCTGATCCTCCAAATTAGTCAATTCTTGAGCTAGATATTAAATTATCAAAAAACTAACTATAATATTAAAAAAAATCGAGTTCATGATGAACTCGGGTCACACAAATTTTTGTCTAAAAATTTCTGGTCCAGTCAAGCCCATTGTCCTTTTCTTAAATTGTATACACTCTGGAGAGGCTTCGGGCACAAACAATTGCCATTGAATATAAAAAAGCCCAAATTTCATTATTAATGGCCCAATTAGGAAGTCAGGTCCTTTTTTTTTTTGAAGGAAGGAAAGGAAGTCAGGTCTTAGAATTTGGATCAAACAATGTAGCAACGAAATAATTCTATTTCACATTATTTTTTGAATCAATTATATAATTTTTTTTTTTAAATGAAAGTACAGTACAATGATCTGATTTAGTGATGCTAAATAATTGAGTGATTATTCAATTTGTAAAATCTTTTGTAAAATCAATTTAAATAATGCATTAAAATTTCCAGTTCCAACTACCAAACACCGGATCCCCAATTTCTCGATTAATCCACACTCTTCTTGGTCGCTGCTCCTCTCTCTCGCTCTCACACATCTCACCCTCTGGTAATTCACTCTAATTTCACACCGTCCTTCTTCAAGATCGAATTCTTCGTTCCCGAATTCTAGGGTTTCTGTTGTGTGTATATATGTTGCCTGCATATTCTTTTGCAGTTTGATTGAGTGGATTTCTTTGTTGGATTACTTTGCAGGTTGCTTAGCTTCGTTGTTCGCGTTCTTAACTATGTGAGTATTGTTTCGTTTTCTAATTTCTCTTTCCTTATCTGCCCTACTTTCTCCATCTGTATCGAGTTTTTGTTTTTTTTTCCCGATTTTTCGTTGGTTTAATTTTTTATTGTCGTAAATCAGGACTTATGTGTGATATATTGATAAACTAGGAATTTGTGGCCATACGTAATGCAGCTTGTTTTGACCTAAATTGCTAAAGTTAATCGAGGCTTGGGAATAACCACGTTCTCGGGGTTCTATGCTTGTACGATAATTCAGTTGTGATATTCAGTCGAATATGCCCTAGCTGTTTTGCAAGTGATGCGATTATGCTTGGATATGAGTGATATGGTGTATAAAATTGCATATGCTTTAAGAGCACATTATGGAAGTAGTGTTTGTTTTCAATCTCTATTTCAGGAACAAACTTGTATATCTTATCCATTTTTGCATGTAATCATCGACTGGGATTATAATTTCTGTGGATACTCTATGCACTTGAGGGAAACCTGATTTCAGCTCCTTTGAAGTGGCTTGCCTGGGAGTGAATCCTCTCAATTTCTTTTGTGTAAATTTCTCGAATATTTGAACAGAGAACGATACAAAATAAAAGAATAGGTGAAAATAAAATAAAGTGGAGTCCACCCGATTTCTCTTTATGTGTCTCTCTCTCCAAATTTATAAGAAATTTACACATATACATCTTAGGGCAGTCTGTATGTGTGCATTTTTTCCCCAAGGGGTGGAAGGACCTCAAACCTGTGCATTCTCTGGGAGCGTAAACCTTTATTTATATCTTTAAACTTTTTTAACACTTTAGCCTGAAGATTCTCTGCAGTATACTTATCTGTTTGGGCTGATCTAAATCACATATACTTCTTTTGCTAAATATAAATTAATATTGTCTCTTTCTTTTTGTCATTTAGGTCTGATGATGAGCCTGTTGATCCAAAGAAAGAACTTGAAGACCGTTGCAAGGCACCATGCACACGGCCACTAAAAGAATATCAGGTGAATTCCGTTGGAATTTGTTGACTGTTAAACAGTGCCTCATTATTTATTTCAGGCCTTTGTTTATGTTCTTTTTTCTCCTAGCACACAATATCAATGGGACAAGATATTACATGCATACCATTTTTCTTTCATAAAGTTCTTTTGAATGCGTCTTTTGAGGTATTTGCCAATCTGATTGAGTTACATTCCTAAGCTTCTTAGCTGAGCACTTTTGTCCTGAACATTTCTAATTCTCTTGTGGAATAAGTAGATCCTTTTCCTTTTGTCAATTAAACAAGTGTATACCAATTGTCATGCGCGCTGCATTTTACCAAAGAGGCACCATTTTTCATTTAAATGTTATTTGTTGAAATGCCTCATTGTCCAGACTAAATGAAGCCCACAAGGTTGTTGCAGTAATTTTCTTTGTGTAGTTGTCATAGTGGTAGACCTTAATGTCTTGCTATGTTATGTCTTGTGAACAGAATAATCTTTGATTTAATGGCTCATTGAAGGCATTTGACCCTTGTACGTTTCAATTTTTTTTTTTATAAAGAGCTGTAAATGACTTACTTATTTCATCCAAAGCAATTATGCAACATATTATTGAAGTCGGGCGAATTGCATGTAAGCATTTGTTATCTGCATTTTAACTCAAAATTTTATCAGTACTTTTTGGTTTCTAAGTTGGAGGTCTTAGTAGTCAGTATTTTGTAAATTTCAAAAGTCAAAAGGACGTGGAAACTTTTGCATCAGATCATATAGGTTAGTGAGAGTTAGTTATATTTCTTTACGATAATGTCATATATAAATAGTTTATTTTTTTTCTCTAGCATTAAGCTCTCTAATTGGTTATGTATAACTAGCTCTCTAATTGGTTATGTATAACTCTTAGTCAGTTAAATAAAACTTAAGGCTGAACTTGTAGGAATCCAATTAGAATATGACTCCATTTGGAATTTTTTGGAAAGTAGTAGTTTGAAGTGTGTACTATATCTATAGTTGAAAAGAGCTATAAAATTGAACCATGTCAATATGTGATGTACTTAAATTGAAAGAGCTATGAAATTGAACCTTGTTAGTATGTGATGTACTTCAAGATTTGCTCCTCAAACTTGTTATTTCAATAGAATCCTAGTGATTTGGTTATTTGTCCCTTGGTAATAGGCCTGTGCTAAAAGAATTCAAGGTGATGAATCTTGGCACAAGCATTGTACTGGACAATATTTTGACTATTGGCGCTGTGTCGATAAATGTGTAAGCCTCGTTGTCCTGTTTACTCCTCATCTTCTTTCACATAAGGTAGCATATTATCCAACCGCATAGTGATTTGCTAATGAAGTTGTTATTGATACAGGTTGCGACTAAGCTATTTGCTCACCTTAAATAACTGATGAACATCTTACATCTCATTGGTATCATTAGAGCTGGACTACCCACATTTGTTTAAACAAAGAACCTAGCAATTCGTTTGTATTGTTCTACAAACTAATGGTGCTTTTCTGCACAGCTTCTTGGCTTCATGGAAGTTTTGAGATTTGGGAACTTGTGGGATCAAAAGAATAAGAAATATGAAATGGAATCACATTTTCTTTTACAAGTTGAGATGATTGCAATTGCTTCTTGTTTGAACTACTGCCCTTTTTTTAATAAATAAGTGCACATTGTTTATTTAGAATTTGTAATTTTATCCCCTACTATATTATTTTGTACTTGGAATAATAGAGAATTTTGAACATGCGGTTATGATAATAATTGTTGTAGTTGTTCCAAATTTATGTATTTTGATAGGCAAGGATGCGATAATTGGATTGTGAATTATCCATTTTGTTGCATAGTTTTAGACTTCTTTATATTAGTTTTGCTTGCTTGTTTACTAACTACTTCTGTTTTTCTTTTTCTTTTTCTAACTGATTTTGTGAGATATTCCGTAATGGAGGGCCTACCAAAATTATTTGGTATTAATATCAATGGCAACTGCCATGGAATTCAATCTGAATAATCCTGCCATTTATATTGTTCTCTTTACATTTAAAAAAAATAATTATATTAATCGACCCAAAGTATTTTCATGAAGAGATTACTAAAAAGGAAATGCGAAATATTCCAACTAGTTATACATATTTTGAGAGACATAAAGTTAATTTAGCCTGGGGAGTATTATGGTTCGATTCCTCAGATTTACTTTTCGTATTTCATTGGTGTTTCTCTCTATTGAATTTTTAACACATGAACTCAGAATATGATGGTTTGTTGAATGTTCTTAATTACTGTTTCATGTGTCATCCATTCATGTAATAAAATACAAAATATAACACTAATTATGGATCAAGTGATGTCATCCATCCATTCATGTAATGAAATGTTTACTTTAAGGTGTGATTTTTTAAATATATTTTTATAATACACTTTGTATGTTATCGTATACTGGAGAATGACAACAAATTTTCCATAAAATTTTTATGAACCACTTGACATTTTTTCACTAAATAATGAGAACATTGCAATTGTCATCTTGGTAGGCGAGAAACAAGTGACGAGTTGTAGGCATCACTATTTCATGACCTTGCAATCATTAAGTTTGTTATTCTTATTTCGATGATCAATATGAAATCGTTACTTCAATTCTTCGAGGTTGTTGGTTGGTTCAGATATATATCTAATCACCCTGGTCATCCTAGTTTGTCATGTTGAGGTGGTAGCAAGTTAGTAAGCGGTAAGCTGATCATTTCAACGATTGTCCTGCTACTCCTCTACATGTAAAATAAGAGAAAACAACCATGTGAAGTATAAAATCAATCAACATATACATATACATACATAGTTGAATGTTGAGTTAAGTGGAATGTTGGTTTTCTCAAATGTTGGACTGAGATTCATCTGCAATGTGTTGAGTGTAACATTTAATTCAAGTATCCAAATTAGCAAAGATATAAAATTGATTATTGACCAACGATTCCTCTACATGTGTCGGGTGTAACATTTAATACAAGTAGCAAAATAGCAAGGAAAAATGATTATGTGAAATACAAATATCAATAGATATCTTCATACGTAAGTTGTGATTCAAGAGAGCGCAGTAGCGAACTAAGTGGTACATTAATTATCTCAAAAGTTGACTTGCGATTTCTTAACATTTGTCGTGTGTAACATTTAATCCAAATACCAAAATAGTAAGAGAAAACAACCACATGGAGTACAATATCAATCAATCTACGTACATAGTTCGTCATGCAAGAGAGCGGTAAGAAATTAATCGGTACGTAGAGTTGAACTACGATTCCTCTACACGTACGTATCGAGTGTAACATTTAATTCAACTAACAAAATAATAAAACAAAAGACCATTTGAAATTTGATTGACTACATACGTAGTCCGTCATGTAAGACGGTGATAACGAGTTAAGTGGTACACTAATTTTCTCAAGAGGTGATCTGCAATTACCCTATATGTATCGGATGTATTATTAAAATAAGGTAGTGTTTGGTAGACCTTATTATGGGCTGAACAGTGGTCCATACTAATTTAATAGACCACTTTGTAAGCCATAATAAGACATATTAAATTAGTATCGACCCGGGTTTTATGTGGCCGACCCGGTACGTATTCCTGCCATTTCTTGCGATTTCACTGTTCACTTTCACACTAATTAATACCTCCACCCCCATTGTCTTCCTCAAGTATGGCTTCTACAGTATATTTTCTTGTCCAAATTACCCCTCCCAAATCATACGCAATGATAAATATGTTGTGGGCTTGAGAATGATTCATTTCTTCACTTCCATCATACCCACCGCCGCCAAGACGCCGCCGACCACCTCCCCCACCGCCACCACTCCGCCGGGTTCTTCTCCGATCCGGGGCATTAAGACAATTGGTTCGAATTTACTGAGCTATTTAACGGCGGCGTTAAGGCAATCCACCGCCGCAGCGGCGGCGAACTTGAATGCGTGGTATGGGACGGCGGCGCTAACGCCTATTTTGGATGCTCTTGTAGTGGATTCGTATTTGGGGCGATGATGAACATCAATCCCAATTCTTGTTTGCGCAATTTCAAAAAAAATTTTAATGTGTAAGTATGAATTATGTATATATATCTTGAATTTTTACTGCAATTTTCATAAATATGGATTGAATCACTTCCGTTTCCAGCATTAAAATTGTTTTGTTCTTCTTGTTTATTTATTTTCAAAGATGTGAAATCAGGTTTTTGGGCTCTAATTGACCCGAAATTGTAATCGAACTTTTAATTTGGGATTGAATTTAGGTAGCATTCACAAATTTGTTAGTACTGAAATGATTTACTTGTTTGCAGAGTTAATTGGCAGCATCTGATCAATTTAGTATGCTGAAATTGTTGATCATAGGCATGCAGATATTGAGAGTTCTACTTTCTGTGATTTGATTATTTGAAATATTCTTTTGTTGATTTTGATTTGTGTTACAGGGATGTCTCCTGATAAGCCATTCTATTAATTTGTGAAGTAGTTGACTTTGTTCTTGAATTTTTGGGTGAATATATGTAGTGTGAATATCTATCGAATCATGGATAGGATAACTATTAATACCACATGTTAATGATTAACAACTTTAATAAAAACTTTCTCTCTCTAAACTTCTCTCTCCCGCTCAGTGCCCCAACTCCAAGAATTGATTCTAGGGCTGGGCGCTTGAGATTTACTCCACGCCGCCCACCCCGTGCGCCTCCTTCGCTTCCCCAGATGACCGCGCCGCCCAACATGCAACCTTCCATCTCCCCGTAAACGGTTATTTATCCATGGCTGGAGATAATAATACCCATCGAGCTTCACCAAATCTTCCCAAAAAACATTCCCCTGTCTTGGCTTTATTGTTCATTTATTCACAGATTCTTCTCCCCTTGTGGTTGCTTCTCTCTTTTTTTTTTTCTGTCTTTCCTTGCAGGTTTTCGGACATGGCTAACAATATCATTGCACTTTGGAACAAGCTCGCTATCTTTGAAGAAGAGAAAGCCCCCATCACCATCAAACCCGAAAATCTCGCCACCCCCATCAACGCCCTTGTCGGCAAACTCGCCATGAGAATGTTCATGGGCATTCATGATCTCCAGGCGGGCCTTCCCAAGATCTGGGATTTGAAACTCCCGCTGGGAATCAAGCCATTGGGGCGGGGATCAGATGCGTGTTAAATTCATCGGCCGGAGCGAGTGTGAAAGAATCTACAACCGACAACCCTGGAACTTCCGAGGAGCGGTCATGTTGTTGTCTATGATGCAAGGGGATGAACATCCCTCGGATTTTGAACTGGTGAGTGCCCCTTTTTGGATCCAGGTTCACGGACTGCAAATCCGCGCGATGACCAGGGGTGCGGCCGAGGATTTGGGAGACCTTCTGGGAGAAATCTTGTACGTGAAAAGCGACTATGATGGTGTCGCACTGGGGGAATGTGTCCGGGTCCGTACTTTGGTCGATGTTCGAAAGCCTCTGCACCACTGGGCGACTATCGACATCGAAAGCTCTACTTGTAGGGTGATATTTCGTTACGAGAAGCTCTCCGATTTCTTCTTCTTTTGTGGCCGACTCACCCATTTGGAGAAGGATTGTGCTTTTGTGAAACCGGATGGCAAATGCTACTTCGGCTCTTGGTTAAGGGCTAACGGGCAAAACTCCATTACCCTTGAAGCCATTAGCGAAGAACTTGACAAACTCAACTCCAAAAAACCAGATACCCAACTCAACCAATCTACAAAACCCCAAATACCATAACCACCTCTAAGTCTCCTTCCCTATTAGGAATGGACCCAAGATCAAAAAACAAAAAAAGCGAGCCATCTTCCCTATCCCATACCACAACCAGGATTCTATTGAGAAGCCCCCCACTCAGACCACCACCATAACCCCAAACTGGAATGTCCTAATTCCGAAAATGAACCCACAGCCTATCGCAAAACTTAAACAGGAATACTTACCCCTGACTGCGGTCGATACTCCTCTTAACCGTAATATTCCGGAACTCGAAGCCAAAAAACCCATCCCCTCTCCTGGACACTTCTCCATCAACCTGAACAACACACCACCACTCTTCCTCAACCCCCCACTTACCCGAACCCTCCCATGGCCAACCCCAACCAGCCACTCCCGCTCTCTTTAGCGGAGGTGGAACTCATTCCCACTGACGAGCTCATCTCCCTTTTTGCAGGAAACTTCACGGACCCCTTCATCTTGGGGCATCTCCTCCAATGAGATGCCCACAATCTGACCAAACCAAGAAATCGAGCGTCAAGGGTAAAGCTAAAATGGGTGGGAGTGGAAATACTCAGGTTGATGACAAGAACAAGATTGGTATGAAAAGGTTGATCAAACAGGACTATTTGGCCCATGCATACCTCAAGAAACAGAAAGTTGAAAAGGCCAGGTTGAAGAAGTGTGCTCGAGCCATGCAGAAGAAACGGCGGAGATTGACTCGACTCAACCCCGCCGACAGCCATGAGTTGCCTTTGTTGGAATGCCCGTGGCCTTGAGGGACAACGGGCATTCAAAAACCTCCAACGTCTTTTGAAGGATCAATCCCCCAATCTTGTTTTTATTTCGGAAGCTAAAATTGCTAAGTCTGTTGCCTATAAGTGGCGTTCTAGTCTTAATTTTCATGGATGTTTTTGTGTGGAACCGGTTGGTAAAAGTGGTGGACTTATTTTGTTTTGGAATGAAATGATCAATGTTTCTGTTTTGTCTTACTCTTTGGGTCATATTGATAGTTTAATTATGTTTAATAATAATTGTTGGTACTGTTGGGGTTATACTGAAAAGTATGCTTTTACTTTGTATAACCAAACTGAAGTTTCTTATTTATTTGCTGAAATAAATATTTAATCACTGTTGCATTAAATATGAATGAATGTTATATATGTTTATTGCAAACCCGTTCAATAAGACAGTACGTATTATGTTGTAGTTAATTTGGTGATACCCGATCACTGAAGATCAAATTAACAGCCCTCGTAATTAAGTACAAATTCACAACCCAGATGGAAATGAACTAACCATCATGAACGGTTGAAGTGTGAGACCCAGATTGACCTGTCTTGACCAAGGGATCACACTAGCGCATTTACGTGCGCTGAATGAGGACCTACAGGAGGACAAATTCTTCGGTACTGAATATACAAGAATTAGACCTCAGTGGTGCGTTGTTTCTTAACCCCTGTCCCTTAAATAGGGTCGTGTGAAATTAATAACTATTGCTTTGACTTATGATGGGAAGAGAGTCAATGTGATTCAATACCTTATATCTTGGGCAATATTATTAATTACATGATGATTGCTGACATTTAATACGGAGAATCGCGTAAGAAATCGTCTTGCTTGATTTGTCCCTTGGTGGGGCTCATATCTTTTATCATGCCAAATCTTGCAAGTGGAAATTTATTTTAGGCATGGATAATAATGTTGAGTTGTCTTTACTCCGAGGACAAAGATATTAATTAATATAAAGCTTGTTCAGTGGCTTAATTAATTAATGGACTGAGATAATCTTAAACGCGGAAAATAATAACCGGGAGCCATGTTATATGTGAAATCGTAATATGGGTTAAGATGGATAGTTCAATATTAATTTTATAGTGGAGTAAATTAATATTAATGGACTTGAATAATATTTGGCCCAAAATATTATAGCCATAGTCCATTGGAGGTTCAATCTTAATTCTCAAAAGGCCCCAAAAAATAGCCCAAAATAAAGCCCAATTAATGAGAGAGAGAAGAAAAATATTCTTTTTTAATTTCCAATTGATATTTTCAAATTTTTTGTCTATAAAAGGAAGAAAAGATTGTCTTGATTTTCTTGTAGATATTTTATGGAAAGAGATAATTATTGTAGGAATACATAATTATCCCATAAATTCAAGAAGTCAAATCTTGACTCCTTTATTAGTGTAATTTTCGAAAATATAGGTAGAAGGGGGGAAGGAGATTTTATGGAAAATTTAATTAAGGAGAAAAGAATATAGGAGATATATTCAAGATTTCTTGGAGATGAAAAAAAGATTTTCTCCCTTATTTTCCACCCTAATTTTCGTCCCCCCCTCCTCCCTATTTGTAGGGGATGAGCTCTTCATTCCCAAGTGCAATTCCATGTGTTGGAAATATTAGAAATTCACAAAGGTGGTAGCAAAATATTTAATTTCTCTCCCATTAAAATCATTCGTTGAAATCTTCCCACCGTATAACGTTCGTGGACTTTGGGGATATATTTGGGAAGGCTCTTGGGTTGATTCATCCGTTTGATTCTTCAAGAGGTTAGTAATTCCGTAACTCGTAGTTCCGCATGTTTAGGATTTACGTGAATTATGTGTACGCATGTTGTTTATTATTATGTTGAATTAATTTAGGATTAATTCATGCTAGTAAATTTAAATATGTATTTAAATAATCACCTCAAATAGATCCGGACACCCCGTTTTTCCCAACAGGTACTTCACCGGTTTCTATTCTAACCCTAATCAAAATCTTAGACATGTCTCTTGGTCCTTACTTAATCGAATTGCCAACACTCATACTGATGCTAATTTTGATTGGATTCTAGGAGGTGACTTCAATGAAATCATTTACGACAGTGAAAAGCAAGGTGGCCACCGAGATCTTTCAAACTCATGGACGATTTCCAAAAAGGTCTTGAATCTGTCGACCTTCATGATTTGGGAGCCTCATGACCTAAGTTCACCTGGAATAATATGAGAGCAAGAAATAATCAAGTTCTGGAGCGACTTGACCGGTTCGTGGCTAATAATGTGTGGATTTCAGATTTTCCAAATGCCACTGTCACGAACCTTGATTTCTATGGTTCGGATCATCGCCCGATTCTCCTTTCTTTAGATAATAACCCCGGTCATTCGACCTCCAATAAATCGGCAAACTTCAAGTTTGAACATAAATGGCTTCTTGAGGAAGATTACAAAGCTTTGTTGAAAAAGTATTGGGATTCCTCGCGAAACGAAAACTCCTTCTATTCTAGACTTCAACATACGGCTACTGCCCTCAAAAATTGGTCCAATGTTCGCGTTGGAAATCTTGGTCGTCAAATCAATTCAACCCGATGCCCATCTTAATGATGAGGACCATGTTTTTGACCCCGCAATTATTCGCTCTCTCGAGAACAAGTTGGATAAGCTCTTGGTCCAAGAAGAAACGCACTGGAAACAGAGATCGAGAGTTAACTGGCTCAATTCGGGAGACAGAAATACTTCATTTTTCCACAAGACCGCCTCGGGCCACAAGAAACAAAATCAGATACGCTCAATTACTTCAGAGACGGGCAGAGTGGTGACCGTCCAAAGGGAGATTGAGGATATCATTATCAATTATTATTCTATTCTTTTTAAATCCCATCACCCCTCTCCCGTAGATATTGATAACATTACTAATTTTGTCTCTTCCTCCGTGAAAGATGAAATGAATAGCCAGCTGACGAAGCCTTTTACCGAGGATGTGGTCCGAAAGGCACTTTTTGACCTCAATCCCTCTAAAGCACCGGGTCCGGATGGGTTTACGGCCCTTTTCTTTCAAGATTCTTGGGATGTTACTGGCGGTGATATTACCAAGACTGCGCTCGACACTCTCAACGGGAGAACTAGCCTCAAAGATCAAAATCCCACTATCATATCTCTCATACCAAAATCTAAAGAGCCTAATACCCTTAAGGATTATCGCCCAATCAGTCTGTGCAATGTCTTCTACAAAGTTATTGCTAGGGCTATCACAAACAAGTTTCGTTCCACCCTCGGCCAAATCATTGACCCTAACCAGAGTGCCTTCGTCTCGGGCCGATTCATCACTGACAATATCCTTCTCGGCTATGCACTGGCTCAAAAACAACAAGAGTAAATCCGGCTATGCCTCCCTCAAGCTGGACATGAGTAAAGCCTATGACCGGGTGGAATGGAGCTACCTCGAGAAAATTATGATTAAGATGGGTTTCGCCTCTAGCTGGATTGCCCTTTTTATGGACTGTGTTACCTCCCCCACTTACTCCTTTAAGATCAACGAGGCGATCAAGGGCAACATCACCCCTTCCAGGGGATTACGACAAGGAGATCAACTTTCTCCCTTCCTCTTCGTAATTGTCTCTCAAGGCCTCTCCTCCATTATTAATGCTCATGCCTTGCAAGGGAATATCTCAGGGATCAAAGTTGCTAGGGGGAGTCCTATGATCACACACTTATTTTTCACCGATGATAGCTTAATCTTCTTCAAAACTGACAAGGAGACCGTCCTCACCATCAAGAAATGCCTTAATGATTATGAGAGGGCTTCGGGGCAGCTCATCAACTTTGATAAGTCAGCCATCACCTTTAGCAAGTGTACCTCGCCGAGGAACATCGCTTTTACTAAAGACTGTCTTCATATTCAGATAAGCCAAGGCCACGATATGTATCTGGGTCTCCCTACTTTCTCCAGTCACAGTAAAAAAATGCAGTTTGGGTATCTTCGGGAAAGAGCTGCTAAAAGGCTAGACAATTGGAAAAACAAATTCTTCTCAGACGGGGGCAGAGAGGTCCTCCTTAAGTCGGTCATCCAAGCTATCCCCACCTATGTTATGTCTTCCTTTAGAATCCCTACCACTCTCTGTGGTGATATTGAAGCCTTATGTGCGAGGTTCTGGTGGGGGGGGAATTCCTCGGAAAAAAAAAATCCATTGGAAAGATTGGAAACTACTAACGAAACACAAGGATGAAGGCGGGTTGGGCTTCAGGGACCTAGTTTCATTCAATAAAGCCCTCTTGGCTAAGCAAGTTTGGAGAATAATTCAAAACCCTGAATCCCTGGTGGCCAGAGTTTTCAAAGCTAGATATTTCAAGCACACCGATATTATGGAAGCGACAATCGGATCGAATCCCTCGTACATCTGGCGTTCAATCCTCTGGAGTAGACCGGTCATTTCAGAAGGGCTCTACTGGAAAGTCGCAAATGGGAGGGATATTTATGTCAGAAAAGATAGATGGATCCCAACACTCCCCACCGGAAAGATCACTTCTTGCGTCACTTACGATAGTAATGTTACGGTTAAAGATCTCATATCTCCCGAGAGCACATGGGACTTGGACAAAATCAACAGACTCTTCCTTAGTTACGAAGTGAACGCTATTAGAAATTTACCCGTCGATCAAAATGGCTCTAGAGATGCCCAATTCTGGATTCACAATAGAAAAGGGGTTTATACAGTCAAAACAGCGTACTGGAATCATGTTTCCACCAATTCCCATGCTCCGGACACCACAACTGGATCCTCTAGTCATTCTCCTACTTTCTGGGCAAAAATTTGGAAACTCAATATTCCGCCTAAAGTTAGAATCTTCATCTGGAAAGCAGCTCACAACGCCATTGCTACCGAGGCCAATCTAGCAGCGCACCATGTCCCCTGCCCCTCCAGGTGTGTTCTTTGTGGTGCCTCTTGGGCCGATACTAACCATGCAATTTTTTTTTATCAGGTAACAAAAAAGAACTCGAAATCTACTGTTGGTGGAACATTATTAAATGTTTAAACCGCCTTACGATAATCTTGTGTCCTTCACACATTTGTACTGAATAATACGGAGATGGAAAAGATTGCAATCAAAATCTGGGGGATATGGAAAGAACGGTGCGATATTATTCACAGGAAGGACTTCAAACATAACGACACTCCTTCCTTAAACTTGTTGATCAAAGCAGACTGGATAGACTCTCTCTTAAATCAATACCACTTTGAACAAGCTAAGATGTTCCTGAGACCTCCACTTATCAATCACCTCCTTCGACCCGAGCGGAACTCATATTCGACTGAAATTTTCTGCCTTAAAGTGGATGCGGCATACAACGAAGCCATCTCTCACTACGCAGTGGGCTTCGCTGTTTATGACCCTGGCGGTATCCTTTGGGCTGCAGGCTTTCATAAAATTAACCCTCCAGGTTCAGTTGTTGCTGCGGAAATTACTACAATTGTTGATGGCATCGCCTTTTGCCTCCACGAACTCCAGAGCCCATTTATGATCTACTCGGACTCACAAGATGCGATCCATGCAGTTAAGTCGGATTCTACATTCATGGGCTACAAAGAAAGTATTATTACCAAGGCCCGCGCCCTGATTTCTAACACCTCAGTGAAAGGTGTTTGGTACTGTCCTTGGACGAACAATACCACTGCTCACAATTTGGCGCATTTAGCGAGTAAATCTCCCCTCCCTCAAGCTTGGGTCGGTGAAGATATTCCTAGACATATTTTGTCTTTAGCTCAGGATCAAATTTCTTGTAATCTTATTTCGTTGAGCTCTCCAAAAAAAAAAAATATCACATGTTAGCCCACAATTAAAAAGATAAGGTTTTTATGTTTTGGTGCAAGGGGTAAATTGGATATTTTAGAAAAATCTCAATTTTATACATGTTTATTACCTCCTACCAAGTGAGCACTCTAATTTTATACATGTTTATTACCCCTTATCAAGTGAAATACTATTTTTATCATGTCATTCGTATTATGTCGTATCAAACGACATAATACGACCAACCCATATTATATAATACCAATCTTCTTTATCTCATACTAATTTCAGACCCCCTATCAAATGGAGCCTAAAGTAATAAAATAGTAGAAAAGACCAACTTAGAAATTGGAAGAGGAACATCATTCCTACGAATGGCGATCTTAGTTGTGCACTATGTGGGGCTGATGTTGATGTTGGAAAAAATGGGGTGCCCAGATCTATTCGAGGTAATTATTTAAATATATATTTAAATTAAACAGTTAATTACTAACATGAATTAATCCTAAATCAATTCAACATAATAATAAACAAAATGCGTACACATAATTCACGTAAATCCTAAACATGCAGAACTAGGAGTTACGGAATTACTAACCTCTTGAAGAATCAAACGGATGAATCAACCCAAGAGTCTTCCCCAAATATATCCCCAAAGTCCACGAACGTTATCCGGTGGGAAGATTTCAACGAACGATTTTAATGGGAGAGAAATTAAATATTTTGCTACCACCTTTGTGGATTTCTAATATTTCCAACACATGGAATTGCACTTGGGAATGAAGAGCTCATCCCCTATAAATAGGGAGGAGGGGGGACGAAAATTAGGGTGGAAAATAAGGGAGAAATTTTTTTCTTGATCTCCAGGAAATCTTGAATATATCTCCTATATTCTTTTCTCCTTAATTAAATTTTCCATAAAAACCTCCTTCCCCTCTTCTACCTATATTTTCGAAAATTACACTAATAAAGTAGTCAAGATTTGACTTCATGAATTTATGGAATAATTATGTATTCCTACAATGATTATTTCTTTCCATAAAATATCTACAAGAAAATCAAGACAATCTTTTCTTCCTTTTATAGACAAAAATTTCGAAAATATCAATTGGAAATTAGGCAAGAATATTTTCTTCTCTCTCTCATTAATTGGACTTTATTTTGGGCTATTTGGGGGGCCTTTAGGAGAATTAAGATTGGACCTCCAATGGACTATGAAGCTATAATATTTTGGGCCAAATATTATTCAAGTCCATTAATATTAATTTACTCCACTATAAAATTAATATTGAACTATCCATCTTAACCCATATTACGATTTCACATATAACATGGCTCCCGGTAATTATTTCCCGCGTTTAAGATTATCTTAGTCCATTAATTAATTAAGCCACTGGACAAGCTTTATATTAATTAATATATTTGTCTTTGGAGTAAAGACAGCTCAATATTATTATCCATGCCGAAAATAAATTTCCACTTGCAAGATTTGACATGATAAAGGATATGAGCCCACCAAGGGGACAAATCAAGCAAGACGTACTTGCACGCGATTCTCCGTATTAAATGTTAGCAATCGTCATGTAATTAATAATATTGCCCAAGATATAAGGTATCGAATCACATTGACTCTCTTCCCATCATAAGTCAAAGCAATAGTTATAAATTTCACACGATCCTATTTAAGGGACGGAGATTAAGAAACAACGCACCACTGAGGTCTAATTCTTGTATATTCAAAGACAGAAGAATTTGTCCTCCTCCTGGAGGTCCTCATTCGGTAAGACCTAAATGCGCTTAGTGTGATCCCTTGGTCAAGACAGGCCAATCTGGGTCTCACACTTCAACCGTTCATGATGGTTCGTTCATTTTCATTTGGGTTGTGAATTTGTACTTAATTACGAGGGCTGTTAATTTGATCTTCAGTGATCGGGTATCACCAAATTAACTACAAGCGTATCACGTCTTGTCTTATTGAAGCGGGTTCTTTATAAACATATATAACATTCATTCATATTTAATGCAACAATGATTAAATATTTATTTCAAACAAATAAATAAAAAACTTGGTTTGGTTATACAAAGTAAAAATCATATTTTTCAAAGATAACCCCAACAATCTCCCATTTATACTCAAAGTGCGCTTTTAAGTATACTACAACATGTCTCATGTTCTATGTGACATCTAATGTCACCCCTACACGAACCTAATAATATTTCTCCCACTTATACTCAAAGCGATTGGCAACGTCCTTAACACCCATTCTTTCCACATGTCTCTCGAATGTACTTTCGGCGAGACCACTTTGTGAATGGATGCGCTGGGTTGTCTTCCGATGCAATCTTAGCCACCTCAATGTCTCATCTCTTAACGATTTCTCATATGAGATGGTATTTTCTTTCAATGTGTTTCTTTGGCTTTGTGGGCTCTCGGCTCCCTTGAATTTAGAATCGCTTTCCCGACGTTATCACAAGAGAGACCGTGATTTTTTGGGGTAAATTCTGTTGGGGAATGAGTTCTTACAGATCTATTATTCGGGTGAATATTTAAATACAAATTTAATTCTTTAATTATTACTAGCATGAATTAATCCTATATTAATTCAAATAATAATTGCAACAACATATCATGCATATAAAAAGCCACGTAAAACCTACGATCGCGGAATCTACGGGTTTACGTGAGCGTACCTCTCTCGGGATGGTAGTGACTTCGGTCGGACGGACTAACCAAAATGACTTCCCAAGTATTCCCTTAGCCCTTGCTCAACTATCCGGTGGAAGGGCACTTGTCGAACAATTAACAAAAGGAAAAAAATGAACTTTGTTGCACCACCTTTGTGGATTTGCTAATTTTTCCAGCACATGGAATTGTACTTAGGAATGAAACAATCATCCCCTATTTATAGGAGAGGGAGTGGTCGAAATTCTTGTAGAAAATCAATGTGGAAAAAGAATTTTCTTGGTCACCAAGAAATCTTGAATATATCTCCTATATTCTTTTTCCCATAATTAAAATATTCCACAAAAATCCCACCTCCTCAATTATGGATAATTTTCGAAAATATTTAAGCAAGATTCCAAGATTTGGATCTTCTTGAATTTATGAGATATTCTTGTATTTCAAGAAATACATATCTTCCATAATATATTTTCAAGAAAATCAATAAAATCTTTCTTGCCCACTATATTTCCAAAAATTTCGAAATTCCTTAATGAATAGCCAAGTGGGAGATTTCTTGAATTTAATGAGATAATCTTGTATTCCAAGAATACATATCTTCATTCCATAACAAAATTCAAAGAAAATCTTTCTCCCTCTTTTATCCATAAATTTCGAAATAATTAGGAAAAATTAAGCAATAATATTTATTTTATTTTAATCACATTTTCAGTTAATGAACTATTTGTTGGGCTACTCAGGGGGCCTTTAGGAGAATTAAGATTGGAACTTCTAATGAATCTTGAATATCTAATATTGAGCCACAATATAATTCAAGCCCATAAATATTAATTAATCCCACTACATAATTAATATTGCACTATCCATCTTAACCCATATTACAGTCAATATGGCTCCCGGTCATTATTTCCCGTGTTTAAGATTATCTAGCCCATTAATTAATTCAAGCCACTGAAATAGCTTTCCGTTAATTAATATCTTTTGTCCTTGGTCAAGGAACGGTTCAACATTATTATCCATACCGAAAACAAATTCCACTTGCAAGATTTGGTATGATAAAGCTTATGAACCTCCCAAGGGGGCAAATCAAACAAGCGTACTTGCACACTGTTGTGTTCGATATAATAAATCAGGATTAATCGAACATCAAAGAGCGACACGTGTAATATTCGAATATAATAATCATGCGGTGGATGAGTTACTTTTTGTTCGCCAACCGATCGAAATTGCTCGCCAACCTACCGAACAAAACGATCCGCTTACTCGGATCGGAAAGAAGGAGTTAAAAGAGCAGTCAAGATGTTCGAACTCGGATCTCTCGAAGAACTCGAGACATCCTAAAGGGTCGAGAGTGCTCGGCGCTCAAATATCCCGAAGACCCGAATATCCTGAGGAATCAGTGTGCTCGAGGAGGACAATTTTCCAATATAAAACTGACAATAAAACTGACATGATTAAAGGGGCGAACAAAAAGTCCAACCGAACAAAAGATTAATTTGGACGATCAAAAGAGCGTCCTACAGACGAAGTTTGTACAAAGATCGATCTAGAAGATGAAGTCAGAAACGTGGCAACACCACCGGTGTTCTTGCATGATTCAAAGACTCCAGCACATGCTATACCAATCCAAAGACATGCTTGTTTGAGATAGCGATAAAAGGAAGAAAAAAGAAGAAGATAAAGGTTCAGAAAATAATCCCAGAAAAGGAGCCTACAAAAATCCCTAGAGAGGTGAGGAACCAAAAAATTAGAGTGTTTATTCACATATACGAGAAACCCTAGAACTCATTTGCGAACCTGCATCGATTCATCTTCTTAAGATGTATCAAGAACTGTACGTGTAAAGCTCGTAATACTACATCCTGGCTTGGTATGCCCCCAGAGTAGTCATTTCTTGACGAACTGGGTCAACAAATTCATCTTATTTACTGTTTATTTTACATTATATGTTTTGTTTCATGAAGTTGTAATCAAATTAGCCACATAATATTCATCAACCAAAAACGACTCATGACAATTACATTTAGAAGGGAGGGTGTCGAAAGAAAAATTTGTCGAAAACATCGTTGAATTTTCGAATCCAAATCCAAAAAACCAACCCATACAAACCCCCTAGTTGCCGAAAAAAAAAAAAATAAAATGCCTCAATCTAGGAATACACAAACGGAGAGGTCGGAACAAAGCCGATTATATTTAAAGAGAGAGGCCCGGCGTCGACCTCATAAAGATCAAAATGGAGACTATCAACCTTGAGGATATAGCCAATGATCCGTGACACATTACAAAAGCCATCACTTTCTTGTTGAGAGCACGTGAAAGAGAAAAAAAAAAAGAATGGCGGGTTAGAGGCTCAAAAGCGGGAAGAACAACACTTTCGCGATACACCGATAAATGAAAGCAAGCTAAAAAGCGCAGAAGCGGACTAGTAAAAAAGTCGATGATACGTCAGATGAATTAAACGACCTCAGCGGTCTAGACCATCGGCGTTTGGACGTTTGAGGCTCTCCGCCAAAGACCGAATCGGCAATAATAAGGCGGGATCCGGAAAGAGACATCCAATAGAGATGCCCGCACATTCGGATCTTCAAAAGCATCTGCAGTCATACCGAACAAAAATCGGGCGGGAACAAAGTCGTCTATCCATCACCGATTGGGTAGTCAAGGACAAACTTGGAGAGGGATCTTCCCCATCACGAGCATGATCCACGAGATCCTCATGATGGGAAACAGCCCCAATCTAAGTCTATCGATCCCCACAAAATTTGCGGAAATACAAAAAAGCCATCGAGGATTACAGCCCGATCCGGCCGCGACTAGGCCACCCCGAACAAGCACCAGTACCTTGCTCGCCATTATCACCAGCGATCATGGCGGCAAGACTAAGAGAAAGTCGCGAAAGACCCGACCGCAAGAAATTCCATTTTCGATGTTGAGTCGGATCCTCATGTCCATCTCGGCAAATATTCGGGACTTTTATGATCGCGATGGGGGCTACTGACGCGACTTAATCCGGTCATTCCCCATGACTTTGGGTGATCGGACACATAGGTGGTTTACAACTTTACCCACGTCCATCACGTCTTTTTTCGCACAAATGGGGCGGCAATTTTTGTCCCACTTTTCATCCATGTGTGCTTTCGCCTGCGCGAAACAAGGGTCATGACTTTTCCCAATTAAAAGGTGAAGTCGATCGATCATACATAGAAAGATTTGATAAATGTTTGTATGATGGAGCCCCGATTGAAAGAGGAGGATTTAAGATCCTCGCGGTGGTCGGAGGCCCGACTTTAAATCTGAGACATGTGGAAGGCCATGCATCAAGATTGGCGAACTCATACTCGAGTTTAGAAAAAGCGGCTAAAAAAATCATACCCATGCAAGATTTGCTCGCACAATCACAATGAGACAGAGAGCCTATCGCTAGGAAAGTTTTCGAAAAAAAAAAAAAGCGAATGAAGAAGTCTGGGACCCAAAAGCCTCCTTCAAATCTTTTGAAAAAAAAAAGAAGCAAATGCCCCACGAAGTCTCTTGGGCGTTTAGCCCAGAAACTATCTTTAATCAAATTAAAGATCGGGACATATTGGGAACGGCAAGAAGAATTGTAATGGATAAGCGTCGACTCAACGCTTCCAAACTTTGTAATTATCACGAGTACATCAGGCACAATCACGTAAAATTGCCGCGATTTACTCGCCAACTTTGGAAGCTATATGAAGAAAATCGTCTTTTCCCGGTTCTTAAAAAAGCCAAATAACGAGGATTCGCGAAGCGAGAAAAAGACGAAGACCGAAGGGGAAAGCGAAAGGCCGAACAAACATTTGTGGTGATCAGAAGAATCACGTAAGAGATCCGAAACGTCAAAAGAGGGCCTCTCATCGTGGGAAGAGGTCGAAAGCCAAGAAATCCACATGATACGCCCCGATTATGGTCACGTGGGTGGATGTTACCAGCGACAACGTTATCTAACAGACGCAAAAAGATGGAGATGCGTGCCATGCGCAGAACATCCATCGTAAAGGTGGCGAGTACATCATCCGGTTCCCCTTTACACACCAAATCATTTTCTCGGAGGGCGATCTCGGCGGAATTATAACTCCCCACAACGACTCCTTAACCATCGATTGCTTTCGTCTCCTTGGGTTGAAGGTACATCGCCTCTTAGTTGATCTTTGGAGCTTATCGCGAACATTTTGTTCGTCAATACCCTTCGCCGGATGGAAAAACAAGTTGGGGATTTGAGCGGTTATATTGAACCATGTAATCATACTATAATGGGTTTTGGGGAATCAGAATCCGGCCCTATGGTATGATTAGGTTAGGAGTCGAGCTAGAATCAACTTTGAATTAGGACATTAGGCGAACTAGAATGTTAGATTTTGTAATCGTCGATGTTGATCTACTTATAATGGGTTTCTAGGTCGCCTGTTTATTGAGAATTCAAAGCGGCTTGTTCCACGACATTACTCGTGTTAAATTTCCAACACAAGATGGAGCAATGTAGCGTAAAAAGGAGATCGTAAGAAAGCTCGAGATTGTTTGCTATCGTGTGTACCGAGAAAAGACAAAGTATCGTCAATATGATGGAGCGAACACGGGAGATTGATAAGCTGGCAACGAGCAAATATCTCACCGAAAGATCTTCCGAGCGAACATAAGTTCGACGAAAGTAATAACCATTCGCGGCGAGCACGTAAATAGCGAACATAAACCGGGGAGACAACTAATTCCCGATCTCCTAGATCAAATGAATATTGATCACCCGAACAAGCAATCGGACCTAGAGCCTCGCATAGGTTTTGAACCCATGGAGGTTGATGATGAGCCCCGGGGATCCATCCAAGACCCTCGGTGGAAGCAAAAAAGGAAGCAGGCGATCCCTGTTGAGCAACTGGATCCAATCAGTATCGACCCGAACAGACCTGAGCTAGAAGTGTTCGTTGGTTCAGAATTACCTGAACCAATCCGAACAAAAATAATTACTTACCTTCAAGCAAATTTAGATGTGTTCGCATGGTCACACGAGGACATGGTTGGAATAGATCCAGAGCATACTTGCCACTCCCTCAACCTTGATCCAATACAAGCTCCAGTTGTCCAAAAACGCAGAAAGTTTAGTCCTAAAAAAATATGCGGCGATGAATAATGAAATCAAAAAATTTCGCTTTCGACAACAAACTGATCCGAGAGGTAAAATGCCCAAGATGGCTTGCGAACCCTGTGCTCGTTCGCAAACCAAATGGATCTTGGAGACTGTGTATTGATTTCACTGATTTGAATAAGGCATGTCCAAAAGATAATTTTCCGATGCCACACATTGATTATTTGGTTGATAATACAGCGGGCCATGAACTCATGACATTTATGGATGCGTTCGCTGGTTATCACCAAATACCGACGCATCCGGACGATCAAAAGAATATGGCATTCTGCGCATTGAAAAGAACATATCTTTGTTGGCAACGCATGCCATTCGGATTAAAGAATCCGAGCAACGCGTATCGCGTTTGGTGAACAAAATGTTAAAACCCGAACACATCGGCCGAACAATCGAGGTATATATCGATGATATTGTGGTAAAAGCGAACATAAGGAAGACCACATCACCCACCTCGCACAAGCGTTTGATATATCGAGGAAGTATAATATGAAGTTAAATCCCAAGAAATGCGACTTTGGGATTCATTCAGGAAATTCCTCCGGACATATGGTTAGTCGGCGGGGGATTGATGCGAACCCATCAAAGATTCAAGCCATGCTCGATATGCAAGCCCTTAAATTTTGAAAAGAGGTCCAAAAGTTAACCGGACGATTAGCCTCCGTGAGCGGTTTATATCATTTAACCGGGGACAAATGTAAACCTTTCTTTGATGCATTAAAAGGGAAATTTCGATGGACCGAGCATTGCCAAAATGCATTTGAATCATTAAAAAGCGGCACCTGCGGATACTCGGACACCTTGTCTAAGCCTACCCGGCGAACAACTCTATCGTATCTTCTTTGCGTCGAACATCGCGATCGATCTTTGTGCTCAGACAAATGCAGGCGCGAAGGACCCACATTTGCCCATTTATTATGTTAGCCAAGTCTTTAAAGAGGCCGAACTCGGTATCCTCCCTTTGGAAAAATTAGCATACCCCGTAATGAGTGTGCGAAAAGTGCGACCATATTTTTTCGACCACTCGGTTGAGGTATTATTTGCATTTCCATTCGCTAGAAGTCCTCCAATTTCGACCGGATACTTTTGGGCGGATTGCTCAAATGGGCGGTGGAGTTAGGATAATCGGCATTACTTTTCGCTCCACGAACAACAATGAATGGCTAAGTATATGGCGATTTCATGGTTGAGTTGACATATCCACAAATTCTGAAAAAAATTGTCGATCAACCATGGCACATGTATGTTGATGGTTCATCAACAAGTTCAAGAGCGGGAGCAGCGTAGTTCTCATCACCCAACCAGTAAACGTTTACAATGACCATCCGATTTGATTTCCATTTACAAATAATGAAATTTGAATATGAAGCTCGATCATTTGGACTACGGATGGCAATGACAATGGGAATTCAGAGGTCGATGATCTATAGCGATTCTCGGATAATCGTTTATCAAGTAACAAAGTAGTATGAGGCGAGGCGAACAAATGGCACGATATCAACAACTAGCAAAAAAAGAGTTGCTCGAGCATTTTGACCAAGTTTTCATTGAACAATTACCACGATTGGGTAATTCATTCATTGATGCTTTGGCGCTCGGCAACAAGAAGAAGGAGGAACGAACACAACAGACATTGTGGTCGCCACGAACAGACGCCATCGGTTCAATTACGATCGCCCAAATAACAAGCGAGCAAAGAACCTTGGATGACTCAATAATGAGTTACTTACATAAGGGACTTCTCGCGAGAATAGGGCACAAGCTACTCGCCTCGAGGTTCTGATCTGCTTTCGATATACTATTATAGGCGAGCATTTTGTACAAAAAAGCTTCTCACTTCCACTACGAAGTGTATCACTCTGAAGAAGGACATGTCTTACGCAACAAATCCATGGCCGAGTATCGCGGAAATCATACGGTGGGCTTGTCCTAGCACACAAAATAATCGAACAAAGGTTATTATTGGCCAACCCTCAAAAAAAGGATTCTCGCGATATGCTCGTGGCGTGTCATCATTGCGGAAGCACATGCTCCTCATTTATTCATAGCCCACGAAGAATTGGTGTCGGTTTATAGCCCATGGCCTTTTTGCCAAATGGGGATCGATTTGATTGGCCCATTTCCTCTTGGCACATCGGGAGTTAGATATCTTTGTGGTGGCCGTTGATTATTATACTAAATGGGTGTTCGAGGCCATTGTCAAGATCACCGAACAAAGGATGTGGAACTTTGTTTGGAAAAGCATCATCTGTCGATTTGGGCTTCCCCAATCATTGGTCGCGATAACGTCAAACAATTCGATGGAAGTGAATTGAGACAAAATTGTGCTTTCATTTGGGGCATAAAAAGCACTACTCAACTCCATATTATCCCCGGTCAAGCGGTCGAGTTAGGCCGTTAATAAAATTATCAAGCATACCCTCAAGGCTAGACTTGATAATTCAAGGGGGAGGATGGGTGAAGAATTGCTCGAAATATTATGGGCTTATCGAACAACTTTTTGAACATCAAGCTGCGGAGACCCTTTTGCTTTAGCATTTGGTCGCGGAAAATTTGTTATACCAATAGAAATCAAAATTCAAGTCATCGAACAATGATTTTCGGAGAGCATATTAATGATCATTTCGCTACGAATTGAGACTGTTGGAAGAAAAGAAGGACGGAGGGTGATTTCAAGAATGCTTATGTACAAAAAGAGATCGGAAAAGTTTTATAATTCCAAAGTCCGAATGCCGTGAGGTTCAATGTGGGAAATTTGGTTTTAAGGCGATCGATGGGGTACCCAGTGGTGTGTTGTTTCGAGCATGGGAAGGTCCTTTCGAAATTACGAATGTTTACCAAAGCGGGGCATATGACTTGGAGGACTGAATGGAGTCCCATTGTTTTATTTCGTGGAACGCGTCAAATTTGAAAAAATATTATCAATAAAGCGAGTATAGTATCGGCCGAACAAAGTTAAAACAAATAAGCGAGCATATTGTTGGCGAACACAATGACCATTCGGTTCAAAAACGAGTAGGGCGACCATAAAAGAAGAATATATTATTTTCGATGCATATCTTCAAGAAAAATCTTTGGACAACACTATTGACAGACAGAGAGATGCGTGTCAACGAGTTGTCGATAGAAGATACGTGTCGGGAGCGAGTTGACAAGTGGTGGCGACCATGCGAGGATGAGTTAATTTTTTGAGCAAGAGCAGGCCAAAAAGCCTAACAGATGTCAAATAGGAGAGCAAAAATAAGAGAGCTAGCACCATTTATCTATGCAAAGACTAGCTTGGGGCAGTTCTATAAATAGGGGCATACTTATGGTTAAGAAAAGCGGGAAAAAAAAAAAAAAAAATGAAGAAGAAGAAAAAAAGGAAAAAAATCTGCGATTTGGAAGGAAGATGGTTTAGTATGCCCCCAGGGCGTAGAAGAATCCGGCTCTCGATTCAAAGATCATTTATTGAATCGAGCATCTGTCAGGATCTGAGTCTTTTACCCCATATTCATTCTGGCCTTGAGTTGAAGATTCTTGGGACTCAAGATGCTTCGGAAGAGTCATGGTTGCCGCTCGCGTTACTCATTGCCACGCGATAATAAGCCATGGAGTCCCCTCATCCCCAAAATCTCCTCCGAAGGAGGGATGTCATAGTGTCCACCCAAAATAAGATGCGATCTTGATGCTCGAGGCATCTCTCGGAGGAACCGAGAATGGTGCGGTGAAAGTTTTGCTTTCGCGCCTTTATTTTTAAGCCCGGCGAGAATCGCGCCGCACATGTTCTCATCCGCATGACGCGCCAAGATAACCACAACTTGTCGGGGAGGGACAAAAGTTTATCTTCTTCTTTGCTGAGCATGTTACAAAAAAAAAGGTAGATAACTGATGTGCCACATCCTTGTCAACATCAATTCACGGACACAAGGTGAGGCGGTTCGTCTACTCAAGACAAGGTTTAGATTCAAAACCACAGTGCGGTAACAATAGTTGTGTAATAGATAGTCTTCAAACCACTATGAGCGATGTAATAGAATACAAAGTGTTGCAAAAAGAAAAAGAAAGATATATGTACTTTTGTTCGCTAAAGAGTTTCTAGTTCAGCCTATTTGAGGTCGCACCTAAGTTCGGGACGACCGAACAAAGATTTAACGAGCCCAGTCTATGTTCACCGACGAAGCGAATTCAGATTCTCGATTCGCATGAAAAAGCGAGTAATGGGTACGATGCAATGATAAGATGACTAGTACTTACAGGATACCAGAAGCATGAAGCGGGTGACGAGTCTTGGTCGCAGACTAAATAAGACGGCCCGAGTAATAAGTGATCGCGACCTAAATAAGACGATCGCAGACCAAGAAAGGGGGGGTTCATAAAGTAACCCATCCGTCGATCTAAATAAGACGATCAACCGAACAGAACGTCAATAAGACAATCAAAACCGAAAAGAAGTCGGGGAGCGGGCATAGCAAAACCTAATGTTCAATTCATTCGTAAGAAAAAAAGGCAAAAACCGGAAAGCAATAAAGTTTAACGTAAAAGCAACAAAGCAAATATCAAGCAACACAAGTATCAACATTCATCCTCAACAAAGCAGTCGAGGAAAGCGATTCAAAGATGTAATCCATTTGTTCAATTGAAGAAATGTTCGGACAAAAGAAAAAGTATCAACAAGAAACAGTGTTAAAGATATATTGTTCGAACTAAAAAGTGAAGAAGACAAAAAGTTACACAAGTTTTACAAAGAAAAAAAGACATCAAGGTGCAAAGTCAAAATTGGGGGTAGACGGAAGAGAAATGTCGAACACATTATGTTCGATCCCCTCAACAGCTTCAGATTGTCCAGGTATCAGATGCTCGCTGGGAGGCGCATTTTGCTCGGTTGCAGGAGGTTCTTGCTCGCCCTGTACCTGATTGGTCCCAGATTCAGTGAGAAGATTTTGATCAGCAACCTCAGTAACAATAACGTCTGAGTTCTCCTCTTCATCCAGAATTGGATCGTCAAGTTTGATCCCTTCAGGAAGAACAGAAAAGTCACACAGACCATTCAAATCCGACATTGGGAGGTTGCGATCTGGAGGATTATCAACCAGGTACTGCTGAAAGCTGGATATGAGAGGGGCAATTTGCTCGCTGTTGAGTATGTGACGAACAGATCGAACAGCATCGGCAAAAGCGCAAATATACGAGAAGTTGGACATGGAGTCAATAAACTCGTCATCATGCAGCTTTGAGTTTTCGAGGCCTAAACGAGTATTAGTCTCTTCAGCAATGATGAGCTGTTGGCCAAGTGCGTCCCTCTCACTTTCCATTTTTTCAACACCAGCCCGGAGTTTACGAAGCTCAACATTCATTTCTTCTTGAGCCCTTCGTATATTGATCACCTCCTCCGAGCCCGATTCGATTGCCTCTCTTGTTCGACGAAAGCATCCTCTTGAGCTAGGCGAGCATTCTCTTGAAATTGGCGAGCATCCTCCCGAGGCCGTTTAGGCCCGGCAATCTTTAAACGGTTTGCTCTCGAGCCAATTTGATTCATCTGGACCTGCAAATTTCGATCACTTTATCTTCAAAGTTCCTAATCAAAGCCAAATAATTGGCTTGGATGTTAGCGGATTGAGCATAAGCTTTCTCAAGAGCGACCAAAGATTGACCTGAAGCACCAGCCCCAAACGCATAGTTTCCAGGGGGTGGGACGTAGTAGACTCCTCCGGATCGATAGTCCACGCTTTCGAGCGAGTCGGCAAGCTTTTTGAACATGCTCCGCAAGACGCGGAACTTTGCGAACACTCGTGAAGTAAAAGTAATTCTTTAGGTTGGGCATTAAAGGCGACAACCTGCTCAACCTACAGTATATACATATTTGACCAAGTGAGTATAGAGATATCGACCAGAAACCAAAGCAGCAACAGAGCGAGCAAAATGTACCTGCCCACGCGAGCTGGATCCCATCCCAGGAATGATTTATCTTCGGGAGATCGGAGCTCGGGGTCTAACGGAGTCCATGATCGGGGTCCAGCTGGAGGGGGAGAAGATGTGCCAACTTCCATTTCGACAATCTGCGAAATGGGACCAACAACAGAGGCGGGCCGCCCGATCGCCTCGACGGTAGGGTCCGAGTCGACGCGGCATCGATGCTTATCCGAGTTTGCTCGATCGGCCCGCGCTCGCTCGGGCCCCGCTCTTGGCCTGTTTGCGATCTCCTCCACCCTTGGTCTTTTTTCGGTGGTGGAGTTTGTTCGCCAAACCCATGTTCAACCGAGCGGAGCCCCTCAGGCTCGACTTGATTCTCGAGGACGGATGAGGGTTTGGCCTGCTTTCGCCTCCCTACACATTTCTTTGAGCCTCTCGCTCGGCTGAATCGAAAGCAAGTTCTGTGGCCTTTTCTTGAGCCATCTCAGTGTGTTCGGATGTACTCACATCGATGGTCACAGCCGGAAAAGCTATAAATAAAATGAAATCAGAATCAATGGGTAACAGCGAACAAAGAGACACAAGACTTATACAAAAACAAAAGATAATCCTTACCGGAAGGATCAACAGCAACAAGATGATGAGGAGGCACGAACAAACCTTCTTTCTTTCTCTCGTTTCGGCGGTGTTCAAAGTTATCACAGATCTTTTCGAGCGAGATTCAGATCAATCGCCAAACGCTCTTTGAAGTAGCCGTCGTTTGTTTCCTTATCTGTCGCAGCTTGAATCCCTGAAATAAAAAAGTGAGTTAAAATCGGTTCAAATTGAAGAATGAAAGATACAAAATCACTTACTTGGTACACTCCGAAGTTAGTGGGGATGTCAAGCGAGCATTTGGCTCGCTTCCGAGGCGGAGCTTTTCAATCGCCCCTACGAACCGAACTTCTCTTTCCGATCCGATCGATTTTGTTCGGCAGACATCCCGATAATTTTGCACTTGGCGTTAGCTTGCATAAACAACCATCCGTGTTCGCCCCGCCGGACGAGTCAAGTGCACTAACCGAAGCAAGTTCATTTCTTAGAAGGATAATACCTTGGCTTCATTTTTGCGAACAAAGTCAAAAAACTCATAATCATATGCCATCCGTTCGGTTTTAAGTTGCGTAATGGTGATATTCCACTCCACGAGCAAGCGGGTAATTGCCGGATGGAGAGGAAATCGAAGGCCAGCCTCCATGGTGTCCAAATTCAACTGCGACACAACCCTCGGGGGTTGGTCGGCCCATTTCATCGAGACCCGGAGCCGAAAAAAAGACATCCTTGGGGTTTCATAAATTCTATGCGGTGGCGAGCATATCTACATCAATTATGCTCGCATTTATTTTTGCTCATTTGGGTACTCGTTCTCTACACTAATCCTATGAGGTTGTTGAGGCAAACCAAAATTATAACGAGCATTGTACTCGCTATATGTTGGGTGTGAGGACACCAACAGTATACCGAAGTTAGGAGTTTTGCCCACCATCTACACCTATGTTCGATTAAAATTTAAATTCTGGTTGTCAAAATTTCCCCAAAAAAGATCATTTCGTCTACATCAAGATTATCAATAGCCCTAGACCTAGTTTGAATTTGGGGGCGAAGAATTATAATCAAAATCGTCGAAGCCGAATCGTTACGGGTCAAACCCCTATCCGAACTCCGTTTGGGCTTTATCGAGTCGGAAGAAAGAAGCGGTAAATGGTTGCGAAATTGCCAACGGAATCACGAATTCGAGGCATTTGCCTCGATGTACTTACATTACGGGGATTCTACTAATAGGGGAAGACGAAGGGAACTATGATGGTCGGATTGAGCAGAGAATTGAGCAAGAGGCCATAATTACAAAATAGAAGAAGAATGCCCGGTTACACGAATGAATTTCTTCACGGAACAATGAAGCCTTCACCGGAAACTTTCGAACGCGAAGACAATAAAAGAGCAGAGGAGAAAAGAGAAAAAATTTAAAAGGCGGAGAAATATGGTTTATATAGACATCGGTACAAATTCAAAAATCCAGCATGAATTGAGCGATGCCAAACATGGCCCAATCAGTTTTAACGGTAGGGCCCAATGTAGAATACAAAGCGATCTTACCGGGGGGTATTGTTGTGTTCGATATAATAAATCGGGATTAATCGAACATCAAAGAAATGACGTGTAATATTGAATATAATAATCATGCGGTGGATGAGTTACTTTTTTGTTCGCCAACCGATCGTAATTGTTTCGGCGGCCTACCTATCGAACAAACGATCCGCTTACTCGGATCGGAAAGAAGGAGTTAAAAGAGCAGTCAAGTATGTTCGAACTCGGATCTCGAAGAACTCGGACATCCTAAAGGGTCGAGTGCTCGACGCTCAAATATCCCAAGACGAATATCCCGAGGAATCGGTGTGCTTTCGAGGAGGACAATTTTCCAATATAAAACCGACATGATTAAAGGCGAACAAAAAGTCCAACCGAACAAAAGATTAATTTGGACGATCAAAAGAGCATCCTCTGAGCGAAGTTTGTACAAAGATCGATCTAGAAGATGAAGTCGAACGGGCAACACCACGGTGTTCTTGCATGATTCAAAGACTCAAAGACATGCTATACCAATCCAAAGACATGCTTGTCGGGAGCGCGATAAAAGGAAGAAAAAAAAAAGAAGATAAAGGTTCGTAAAATAATCCCAAAAAAGTAGCCTACAAAAAATCCTTTAGAGAGGTGAGGAACCGAAAAAATTAGAGTGTTTATTCACATATACGAAAACCCTAGAACTCATTTGCTAACTGCATCGATTCATCTTCTTAAGATGTATCAAGAATCTATGCGATGTAAAGCTCGTAATACTACATCCTCGGCTTGGTATGCCCCCGGAGTAGTCATTTCTTGATTTAACCGGGTCAACAAATTCATCTTATTTCTTTGTTTATTTTACACGTATATGTTTTTGTTTGCGAGTTGTAATCAAATTAGCCACATAATATTCATCAACCAAAACGACTCGCGACACACACGATCCTTCGTATTAAATCTTAGCAATCACATGTGACTAATAATATTGCCCAAGATAAAAAGTATTGAATCTCTTTGATTCGCTACCCATGATAAGTTAAAGCAATAGTTACCAATCCCACGTGATCCTATTTAAGGGATGAAGGTTAAGAAATAACGAACCACTGATGTCTAATTCTTCCTTGTTGGGTTCAAGAATTTATCCTCCCAGAGGTCCTATTCAAGATCGATCATGCACTAGTGTAATCTCTTGGTCAAGACAAACCAATCTCGAGCCTTACACCTCAACCTTTCACGATGGGTTGTTCATTTCCATCTAGGTCGTGAATGGCGTACTTTTTTAGTTCCAAGGACATTAATTTAATCTTCTGTGATCTGGTATCACTAAATTAACTACAATGTAACACGTACGATTTATTGAACAGTTATGCAGTAAATATATGTAACATTCAATCATATTTAAAGCATCAGTGATAATTTTATTCAGTAAATAAGTCTGAAAATTCAGTTTCGATTATACAAAGTAAAAAAGCATACTTTTCAGTATAATCCCAACAAATTCATGACCACGTCCAAGTCCACCAGGAAGTTCTTGAGCCAAACCGCTTCCTTCGCTGCTTCACAAGCGGCGACGTACTCGACTTCCATGGTAGAATCAGCGATGCATTTCTACTTTAAGCTTCTCCATGTCATGGCTCCTCCCCCCATGCAGAACACACTACCCGAGGTAGACTTTCTGGAGTCAATGTCTGATTGGAAATCCGAGTCCGTGTAATCGATGGGGATCAGACTGTCTGACTTGTAAACCAGCATTTTGTCCCGTATTCTTTTCGGTGCCAGAATGTTCTTTCTTTGCAAGATCAATGCTCTTTCCGGGGTTACTTTGATATCTTGCCACCATGCCTACGGCCAGCGGATATCCGGTCTCGTGACACATCATTGCATACATGAGGCTTCCCGGTAGAAGTATAAAGGGATGCCCTTCATGTCATATATCTCTTTTCGTGTCTTGGGACACATCTCTTTGGATAGATGGATTAAAGGTATGCATGAGGGAACAAAACCTTTCTTAGGATCTGCATCTTTGAAGCGCTTCAAAATAGTATCTATATATGAGGCTTGCGAAAAGCTCGATCATTCTTTTCTGCGATCTCGAGTGATCTTGATCCCAGGATGTGACCCGCTTCCCTAAGTCCTTCATATCAAACTATTTTGACAGCCATGCCCTTACGTCGATAACACTTTTACATCGTTTCCGATGAGCGAGAATGTCGCCCACGATAGTACCAAAAATACCAATGCGGTTCGCCACGCTTTTTTATAGACACAACTTTCAAATTCATTTTGATCGAATCCGTAGGATTTTATAACTTGATCAAAACACCGATTCTAAGCTCGGGATGCTTGCTTGATCCATAAATGGACTTCCGAGCTTGCAAAACCGGATGCTCTTGGCCTTTTTTTCAATGAAGCCTTCGGGTTGTTGCATATAGATTACTTCGTCCAAGATTTCCATTAAGGAAAGTCGTCTTGGACGTCCATTTGCCAGATCTCAAAATCTAGATACGCAGCAATCGACAAGAGAATGCGGATGGACTTGAGCATGGCTACGGGCGAAAAGGTTTCCTCATAATCGATCCCTTATTTCTGAGTGTACCCTTTTGTCACAAGTCTTGCTTTGAAGGTTTCAACCCTTCCGTTTGGTTCCCTTTTTCTCTTGTATACCCACTTGCATCCGATGAGTTTTACCCCATCAAGTGGTTCGACTAGCTCCCACACCTTGTTGTGATCCATTGAAACCATCTCGGCTTCCATTGCTGTTTGCCAAGATTGAGCATCTTTGTCTTGGATCGCCTCGTTGTAGGACCATGGATCTGATTCTTCTGCGGAGATCAAGTCCGAAGACTCTTCGATCCCCAAGAATATCTCGGGTTGTCTGATAACCCTCCCACTACGACGAGGTTCCGATTGTGTAGGCGTGAAGTTTGGTATATCATTTTGGACAGTTGGCAATGGAGTCGGCCCACTAAGTTCTTCTAAGGTAATTTCACTTCTAGGCTTTCGACTGTTCATATAGTCTTCTTCCAAAAATTTAAAGTGGGTACTGATCACCACCTTTTGATCTTCGGGACCATAAAACATTCATCCTTTAGTTCCTTCGGGGTACCCTATGAACATCCTTAATTCCGAACGTGCATCCAATTTCTCGACTTTTCTTTCAAAGACGATAGGACACCCTCAGATCCTGATGTGTCCGAAACTGGGCTTGTGCCCCGTCCACAATTCTCTCGGAGTTTTAGGTACCGATTTGGAAGGCACTAGGTTCAGAATATAAGCCGTTGTTTATAATGCGTAACCCCAGAACGATTTTGGTAAATCCGCATAACTCATCATTGACCTTACCATTTCTAAAAGCATTCTATTACTTCGCTCGCAACCCCCATTTTGTTGAGGGGGTGCGGTGCGATCATCAAGCGGGATGCAATCCCCACTTCCGATAGGTAGTTCAAAAATTCATCGCTGAGGTATTCGCCTCCACGATCAGATCGTAGAAACTTGATACTTTTCCCTTATGATTCTCTGCTTGAGCCTTAAATTCTTTGAATTTATCAAAGGTCTCAGATTTATGCTTCATTAGGAAAATGTATCCGTAGCGTGAGTAATCATCGATAAAAGTAACAAAATACTCATAGCCACCTCTAGTTTTGATTTGCATTGGACCACACACATCGGTGTGAATGATTTCTAACACTTCTTTAGCTCTAAGCCCCTTGGTTCCAAATGCCCTCTTGGTCATTTTACCTTCCAAGCACGATTCACAAGTCGGAAATGACTCAATTTGGAGAGACTCCAAAGAGCCATCTTTCACCAACCTTTGAATCCTTTTCGGGTTAATATGACCTAATCTTAGCTGCCAAAGAAGTGTCTCGTTCACGTCAGCCGAGCGCTTTCGTTTACAAGAAATAGTAGATGTGTTATAGGATGCATTTTGTGAGTGATGTGCAAAGTTAATAATTTAGAGATTGTTCCTCAAAGTTCCACGATAGATAATCACATCGTTACGAAAAACAGTAACATCTTTATTAAAATGAACAGAATATCCATCGATAAACAGTTTAGAAATAGAAATAAGGTTTTTTCCGAAAAACAGGAACATAAAGAACATCTCTTAAAATTAACGTCTTGTCGCCAAAGGACAGGTGCACTTCTCCCACTGCTTTAGCTACCACTCTCATAGCATCGCCTAGCGTGATGAGGATCTCACTCTCACTTAGTCGTCGGGTCTGCTTGAAACCCTGCAATGTGAAACATACATGATCAGTGGATCCCGTATCCAATGCCCACGAATGGGTAGCATACTCCGCCAAACAAGTTTCAACTACTAGTGAGTGTGAATTACCTTTCTTTCCATTCCTTTTGGGTTTGGAACAGGCCGACTTCCAATGTCCTTTTTCTCCACAGTTAAAACATTTTCCTTTTGGTGTCTTTTGGACTTTCAACCAACTTGCTTTCTTACCCTTTTCTTTAGTGGCCTTGCTTTGTATCAGACTATTCATCTCCTTCTCAATCTTGCCTTCCTTTGGCCTATATTTTGAGAGCAGATTCTTAGTCACAAAAGCTTCGTCTTCTTATCCCAAGTGTTTCTCTACCGTCTCCAAGATCTCTTGTAGGGTATCTATGGTAAATATGGGACCGCTCATCACAAAATTACAATAGAACTCATTAAAGCTGCTTGGAAGAGTTAGGAACAAGAATTCGATTTGAGCCTCATCATCGTATCGTGCACCAAGGTAAGCAAGTTTTTCAAAATGGCATCTGATTTTGAGAATGTGATCCCTTACGGGTGTTCCCTCAATCATTTTCAGCCTTTCGACTCCATTTTGATGAAACTCTTTGATCATGCAGTTCTCAGAGGAAAACATTTCCTTAAGACTTTGAACAATCTCAGCAGCTGAATCAATTTCCTCATGAATGAGCCTCAAATCACCAGACAATGAAGTCAAGATTATCGGTTTTATTGATTCATTGGCTTGCTCCCAGATTTCGTACAAACATCTTTCCGAGCTAGATGACCCTTCAGTGATTCTATCAGGTTTATGTCAACCAAGAACCCAATAGCTGTCATGGTTTGATTTTCTTTGACTTGATCTTGAAGAAACGTCATCTTGAATTTCTCCCACTCTTTTGTCTCGAAAAGAACTCCATCTTGAATTTCTAAGCCTTATCACAAGATCGACTCTCGTGACCTCACGCCTCTCGCCCTCTCGCTCGTCTTCATCAGCGCCCATCTTGTGGCGCTAGGCCGATCCGACGACGCCTAAGCGCTAAAGTTCATTTCTATTAGCGTCGTCCGTCTTGCATACAGTTCTGCCTCCTTTTGGCACGCGTTTTGTGCGGTCTTAGCGTCGCTACGTCGACGATTCCGGATCGGGTTTTAATTTCCTTCATCTCCGTCTTTGTCTTCGATCAAAGTTACAATTTATTTAATGAAAAATGAATACCTTAAATCTAGACTAGTCTATTACATTGAACAAATCAAATAAATTTAATCTACTCGTGGATTTTCTCACGAGAAAAATAAATCCGAACGAAAGTCGAATTAAAAACCATTCATTCATACGCATGAAAATAAACACATTAAATACCATGACAATTGGATACCTTCAAAACAGATCTAGCAATTCTACTATCCAATTTCAATTTAATGTCCAATAATTTAAATAACAATTTAAAAAATCGAGCTCTAAAACCGAGCTCGATGCGCTTGTTGGAAAAAATGGGGGTCCGGATCTATACGAGGTGATTATTTAAATACATATTTAAATTAAGCGTTAATTACTAACATGAATTAATCCTAAATCAATTCAACATAATAATAAACAACATGCGACACATAATTCACGTAAATCCTAAACACGGAACTAGGAGTTAGTTAATTTACTAACCTCTTGAAGAATCAAACGGATGAATCAACCCAAGAGCCTTCCCAAATATATCCCCAAAGTCCACGAACGTTATCCAGTGGAAAGATTTCAACAAACGATTTTAATGGGAGAGAAATTAAATATTTTGCTACCACCTTTGTGGATTTCTAATATTTCCAACACATAGAATTGCACTTGGGAATGAAGAGCTCATCCCCTATAAATAGGGAGGAGGGGGGGGTAACAAAAATTAGGGTGGAAAATAAGGGAGAAAATCTTTTCTTGATCTCCAAGAAATCTTGAATATATCTCCTATATTCTTTTCTCCTTAATTAAATTTTCCATAAAAATCTCATTCCCCTCTTCTACCTATATTTTCAAAAATTACACTAATAAAGGAGTAAAGATTTGACTTCTTGAATTTATGGGATAATTATGTATTCCTACAATAATTATCTATTTCCATAAAATATCTACAAGAAAATCAAGACAATCTTTTCTTCCTTTTATAGACAAAAATTTCAAAAATATCAATTGAAAATTAGGCAAGAATATTTTCTTCTCTCTCTCATTAATTGGACTTTATTTTGGACTATTTGGGGGGCCTTTAGGAGAATTAAGATTGGACCTCCAAATGACTACGGTTTATAATATTTTGGGCCAAATATTATTCAAGTCCATTAATATTAATTTACTCCACTATAAAATTAATATTGAACTATCCATCTTAACCCATATTACGATTTCACATATAACATGACTCCCGTTCATTATTTTCCGTATTTAAGATTATCTTAGTCCATTAATTAATTAAGCCACTGAACAAACTTTATATTAATTAATATCTTTGTCCTTGGAGTAAAGACAACTCAACATTATTATCCATGCTGGAAATAAATTTCCACTTGCAAGATTTGACATGATAAAGGATATGAGCCCACCAAGGGGAAAATCAAGCAAGACGTCTTTTTGCACGCGATTCTCCTCAGATTAAATGTGAGCAATCGTCATGTAATTAATAATATTGCCCAAGATATAAGGTATCGAATCACATTGACTCTCTTCCCATCATAAGTCAAAGCAATAGTTATTAATTTCACACGATCCTATTTAAGGGATGGAGATTAAGAAACAACGCACTAATCGAGGTCTAATTTTGTATATTCAATCATCAAGAATTTGTCCTCCTCAGTCCTCATTCAAATACATTCTTAATGCGCTTAGTGTGATCCTTGGTCAAGACAGGACCAATTTGGGTCTCACACTTCAACCGTTCATGATGGTTCGTTCATTTCCATCTGGGTTGTGAATTTGTACTTAATTACGAGGGCTGTTAATTTGATCTTCAGTGATCGGGTATCACCAAATTAACTACTACGTAATACGTACTGTCTTATTGAACGGGTTTGCAATAAACATATATAACATTCATTCATATTTAATGCAACAGTGATTAAATATTTATTTCAGCAAAGTAAAAACATACTTATTCAGTTTGGTTATACAAAGTAAAAATATATTTTTCATTATAACCCCAACAGTTGAAAACTCTCAACATCTCTTATTCGAATGCAACTTTGCTACTAAAATTTGGAGTGATATATACAGGTGGACGGGTGTCGATATGGTTCCACACAATGAACCAACCTCACATTTCTTACAGCATTTATCGATACTTGGCACACAAAAAAAGGATAAAATTAGTTCGAACAATTGGACAGGAGTCATTTGGGCAATTTAAAATTCCAGAAATGCACGAATTTTCGAGAACGTGGCACCGGACCCGAAGAAAGTGTTTGAAGAAATCAAGGCAAGAACCTGGGCATGGGTGACGACAAAAGAATCGAAAGTAAGTCATATTTCATTTTCGAATTGGCAATTAAATTCTAAATTCGAATTGTAGTCTCTTTTACTTAGTGCGAATTGTTTTGAAAACTGCAATGTTGGGCTAGACGTACCAAGTTTCACTCATATTGTACTCATTATTGTAAGGGTGAGAGTACCCCCTGTACTTCATATTGTTGCTTAATCAATATATTTTCTTTAGCTGCTCAAAAAAAAGAAATTGGAACATAATATCAATAAAAATCAACGTGCATAGTAAAAGAAAATCTTAAAATTCAAATTCTCTAATTAGACTTCTTTCGAGAATGTGCTGAGTGTTTTAGTAAATTTTTCCTTTTTTTATATATAATTATAATAAACATAAAATAAAACAAAACAATATTGCTTGAAAAGTAAACAAAAAGGAATGGAGATTGCTGATTAATTCCCAAAAATCACATAAAAAGTTCTTTTTAAAACCCTAACACGTTAAACGCGTGGGGTTGTAAGGAGAAAAATGAAAAACCATCCCCTTCCGTTTGTTGTTATTCAATTTTTAATCGGTGAAAGTAAAAATGTGAAGTAAACAGGTGAAAATCTTCATCGGTAGTTTTTTCCCCCCAGCGAGCGCATGCAGTAAGATTATTGAACAGTATAAATGGCCGGTTTTTCGCATCATACACTGTTATTTCCATATTGATTCCTCCTATCATTTCGCCATTATGGCACCTTCATCCTCTCCTTTCCCTTCCGAGAAGATTCCAATCACAGACCCGAATCCCGCATCCTCCTCATCCACCACCACAGTGCCGCCGCCGGAAAAGAGGACTCGCGACCAGCCCAATTTATCCGATTGCCATTGCTGTAGCCGCCGAATCAACTTCACAAACCCTAAGGACCGCCTCCAGCCGTTGGACAGCGTTTGGCGCATAGTTCTTCTTTGTTTAAGGTGCCGCAAAGGTTTGAATTCGGGGCAAAAGTGCTCCTATTGCTTCCAAGAAACGGGAAATTCAGGTGATCTTCTTACATGCACAGTTTGTCAGCGCAAAATTCATAGTAATTGTGTTAGGGATTATAGGAATTGCACCCCTTGGTGCTATTTGGGGGTGGGGTTGGAGGGGTTTAGGGTTTGTGTGGATTGCTGGGTTCCTGAATCGCTCAAGAATTCTGTTAGGGTACCTGGGAGGACTGAAATTAAGGGTGGGTTGAAACATAAGGGGGAGACTGTAGATTCGTTGGAAAATGTTGTTGGTGATGCAAAATGTGGGGTGCAGAAGAAGGTTAAGAGGGTGGGGAAGGCAAAGGTGAAATTGATGGCCAATGGGAAAACGAATGCAGTGGATTTGAAAGATGATGCATTTGATTTGTCAGTTGAAAAAGATATTTCAAACTGTAGTGATGCAGTTTTGAGGGGTGAGTCTGTGGTGAATTGTAAATGGAAAGGTTTATCTTACAAGAGATCTCGCTCCAGAAACATTTGGTGTGATGATCAGAAGATTGGGGCTTGTGATGATGGTGCTGAGGATGAAAGAATGAATCAGCCCGTGGGGAATGATCCAAATACTGATGGAGGGCTGATACCTTATAAGCGGGACAGAAGGAGGAAGATTTGGGCATTAAATAGCGAGAATATAGAGCTAGAAAACTTGCATTTAGAAGATCCTAGGACTATTTGTTCGACTAAGTGTGATGCTGATACTTCTGCAAATACAGATCAACAAAAAGGCAATAGGCAGCTTGTAATTTACAGGCGCACTAGGTTCAAGAAGAAGGAAGGCCAACCGGGTGGTTTGCTTACTGTTTCAAGAGATAGCAGCTATTGTGGTAGCCATGGAGTGGCTTTAAAATCTGACAATTCTCAGCCAGATGACACAAACCTTAGTACAGGTAGTCCTTCCAAGAAGGACACCAAAGTGATTTTACCAAGTGAGAGTTGTGATACAGAGAGTGATCGCTATCAGCTGAAGTATTTTAAAAGAACCACAGGCACTAAATCATACTCATTTTTCTTGCATTCTAGTGCTTATCTGTCTGTAGATCAGGTTGCTGAAACTGCTGTAAGTAACTCTGAGGCTGGTTGTTCCGTGGATAATGACGAGTTGAGTTTACCAAATGGGACCTGTTATCAAGAAACTGACCGCTATTCTTTGAAGTATGCTAAGAGGTTGAAGAGCTCCAAATCTGCCTCAAATTTTGAAGCTGAACTGCAATTTCTCAATAAAATTGGGATCTCTGCGGAATCTAGGACTGTGTCTGATGCTTCAGGAGACTGCTTGACTATTGTTCTGCCTAAGTGAACAGGTAAAAGAATAATCTTTATATCTCTAGATACCTTGACTAATGAAACATAGTGTTAATGCATGTTTTTTGTCTTTAGCATTTGACAATTTTATGTTTGTTACTTGTTTTCTTGTGATAATTGTTCTTTCATAAGGTTTAGAAACTTGTACTTGCTGCAACATTTAGGTAATTGTTTTGTGTTTCTTATGATCGCTGCAATAGTGTTTTTTTCGTTTCTCATCATGATTTAAAAAAGATATATGTTTGCAGACTATAATGTCTATTTAGACACCTTACACAGCCTTCTGGTTTACAGCAAATGGAAACTCTGTGGCAGTAGACTGGTTTTTATTCTTGAGAACCATTCGAGATTGTGAGATCACATTTTATTTTTATGAAACTCTGTTACTCGAGTTGTTTTTTCTTCACTCTAGTTTTGATGATTTGATCCTTCTGAAACTGGATGCTATAAGCCTCTTCTTAAGGTTGAATCTAGGATTCATGTCTCCATATGCCTTTCCCGTCATCTTATGTAAATTATGTTTTCATATAAAGCTTTCCATCTATATAATATAAAGAGTAAAATGCAGTTAGATAGAGTCTCTGTAGGTAGATAAATAGTAGACCGGTAGAGATGCTAGGACAGCATTAATCGAGGTAAGTCTTCCCCCTATGGAGAGATCTAGACCTTCCAATTTCCTCAAACGATTCCGAACTTTCTGAATAACTTGGTTCCACTCGGACGCCTTTCTGTGTGCACATCCAACTTTAACCCCCAGATAGACAAATGATTCATCCCCCACTTGGCATCCTAGAATACCTGCATATGCTTGCGTATCATCATAGTTCGTATTAATCCCGATCAAACTGCATTTACCCCGATTGACTTTCAACCCAGACACCATCTCCAGATTAATTATGAAGCTTTTCAGAAATAGGACATTCTCCCTTGAAGCTTTGCCAATAAAGATAGTATCATCCGCAAATTGAAGGTGAGATACTCGAGTACTGTCTCTTCCCACACACATCGGAGTAAATAAGCCTCTACTGATGGCTTTTTTTAGCAAAAGGCTTAGTCCTTCCGCTGCAATAAGAAATAGGAAAGGGGAAAGAGGATCCTCTTGCCTAAGGCCTCTTCCTAGTTGAAATTCTTCTGTCGGGCTTCCATTAATAAGAACTGATGCATGGGCTGTAGAGATGCATTCCATGATCCACTTAATCCATTTTCTCGAGAAACCAAATCTGTCCATAATCAGTCTCAAATACCCCCAATCAACTGAATCATATGCCTTTGCAAAATCGATCTTGTAGAGAAGGCATTGCTCTTTCCTTTTCTTTGCATCTTCCATTACCTCATTAAGGACCACCACACTATCCAGGATTTGTCTACCTCCAATGAAGGCACACTGTTGCTCGGAGATGATGGATTCCAGCACTTTGCTCAATCTAAGAGCGAGTACTTTTGAAATCACTTTGTAGATGCACCCGATTAGCGAGATTGGCCTATAATCTGAGAGACAAAGGGCTTCCTCTTTCTTCGGTACGAGTACTATGAATGAAAGGTTAAGGCCTTTTACTAACTTTGCGTGCTCATGAAACTCCTCGAACATTATTAAGAAATCGCCTTTTATTTCCTCCCAGAAGTCTTTCAAGAAACCAAAGTTGAATCCATCGGGCCCTGGGCTTTTGGAGCTATCACAAGAGAACACAGCAGTTCGGATCTCCTCCTCGGAAAAACCAGCAGTCAACATTTGGTTCTCCATGGGGCTGATCTTATGAGGGCAGAAATCGGGGGCTAAACCTGGCCTTGTAACCTGTTCCGCCGTGAAGTGTTTTCTAAAGAAGTTTGAGGTGCCTTTTTTTACTTCTTCCACCTCTTCACACCACTGATTATCAAGCACTACACCCACAATCTCGTTACGTTTCCTCCTCTTGTTGATAACTTTGTGGAAAAAGCTTGTGTTTGCATCGCCTTCTCGAATCCATTTAGCTCTCGCTTTCTGTTTTAAGAGACTATTCTTAAGATTAAGGTTGCAAAGCAGCAGTGCACGTGTCTCGTTTCTTTTGATAATCTCCATTTCTTCTAACCCAAAGGCATCATCTATAGTGTCCAATCTCAGAATTTCTCTTCTCTTTTCTTCAATCCTCTTATCCAGGGAGCCAAACACGTCCTTATTCCAGCCTAAGGTCAGCCTTGAGCCTCTTCAATTTTTCCTTAAGTATATAGCTGCCCCGACCCTCTACATCATAGCTCCTCCATGTGGCCACCACGAAGTTTCTGAAATCAGCATGATAACGCCACGCATTGACAAACCTAAAAGGCTTCGGGCCCCAATCCTTCACTTTAATTTCTAAGAACATTGGGCAATGATCCGATAATGATCTACCAATAGCTTTGTGATGAGAATTTGGCCACTTTAATAGCCACTTGTTGTTGAGCATCCAAATCTGTCTCAAATCTATTCTTTGAAGTATGCTAAGAGGTTGAAGAGCTCCAAATTTGCCTCAAATTTTGAAGCTGAACTGCAATTTCTCAATAAAATTGGGATCTCTGCGGAATCTAGGACTGTGTCTGATGCTTCAGGAGACTGCTTGACTATTGTTCTGCCTAAGTGAACAGGTAAAAGAATAATCTTTATATCTCTAGATACCTTGACCAATGAAACATAGTGTTAATGCATGTTTTTTGTCTGTAGCATTTGACAATTTTATGTTTGTTACTTGTTTTCTTGTGATAATTGTTCTTTCATAAGGTTTAGGAACTTGTACTTGCTGCAACATTTAGGTAATTGTTTTGTGTTTCTTATGATGGCTGCAATAGTGTTTTTTTCGTTTCTCATCATGATTTAAAAAAGATATATGTTTGCAGACTATAATGTCTATTTAGACACCTTACACAGCCTTCTGGTTTACAGCAAATGGAAACTCTGTGGCAGTAGACTGGTTTTTATTCTTGAGAACCATTCGAGATTGTGAGATCACATTTTATTTTTATGAAACTCTGTTACTCGAGTTGTTTTTTCTTCACTCTAGTTTTGATGATTTGATCCTTCTGAAACTGGATGCTATAAGCCTCTTCTTAAGGTTGAATCTAGGATTCATGTCTCCATATGCCTTTCCCGTCATCTTATGTAAATTATGTTTTCATATAAAGCTTTCCATCTATATAATATAAAGAGTAAAATGCAGTTAGATAGAGTCTCAAGAGGTACAGACAACGATTTCTGGTTCTATGTGGTTTGGACTTTCCATATGAAATATCTTTGGCAGCATAGAAATAAAGATGAAACTGTAAGAAGAAAAGTAGGAGACTAGAGCGAAAAGTGTACCCTGTGTAACTGTCTTTGTTTTTATTTCCTAATGCTAGTTGTATTTGCCGATTTTCGAAATAATAGCTTGGGTCACGGCAGGATTGACAGCTTTTAAAACGTTTCAAATTTATTTACTTACTTTTGAGGGGACATTAAACATTCATTTCCAAAATTATATTGGCAACCAAAAGAACTAACCAAAATTCTGGTTTATTAAGAAATGAAGTTCTTTTTTTTTTTTTTTTTCCCGAAAAAGACATATCAAAGTGATGAGACGGGGTGTGGGGTGGGGGGGATCCTTTTATTAATATTCTACTTTTGACAATCAAAAGTCCTTTTCCCATCGTTATGAATCCGCGAATAGGATGTTATTTCTTTGCTTTTATTAGTCCTATTTACTTTATTTGTATGATCTCTATGAATTCCTTTTAATAAAAAGGAACAGGTTTTGATCTATTATCCAAATGTTTAGCTCCGTCTATTAACCTTTTACATCAAACGTCAAAGGATTCGGCATGCTGGTATGAATTTTGCAAATATGCCCTTTTTTCAGTTAGTATAGCTTATTGTGGAATATTTCTAGCGTCCTTTTTATATAAACCCATTTATTCCTCTTTCATAAAATTAGAACTCGAACAATTTCGTTGTTTTCAGCGCCTCTGAATTTCCAGGAATTAGTCACTTCAACAACCTTCGGTGGTTATATTGGTACCCAAAGTACGAACGATATGGATATTTGTTGTCTCAACCATTCTCTTAGTCCCGAGCCCAATAAGGAAAGGGGTAATTTCTAACAAGGTTTTCGTGTTGTTGATTCCTAGGTGTACTGTTTGTTCCCTTATGCTGTCCATTGGTACTAATGGAGTATGATTGCCCATAATCCATTACCTCTAGGTGTTACCTTCAAAAACTTTTAAAACTAGCATCTGAGGTTGCATTAATCGGGGTTACACGACATAAGGAATTGTGCTATTTCCTAACTGCACCTTCACTCTAATTTCTTTCTATGTCATTGTTATTTTATTGCGGTTACTGAAAAATATTTTGAATTGTAGATGGCTTGCTAAATTTTGTTTTGTTATATTTAATAGGGTATAATAGAATGTATTGTGATAAATAGTTGTTATATTTGTTAATACAACAAGCAAATGCGTTTTTGTCTCTGGGGGAAAATTGAGAGGATGGAAGTGTAACAAAAACAGTGGTGTAGGGTCTCTTTTCATCACTGGTATTCTATGGAGAGAAACAAGAATCATGTTGAACCTTTAGAACATTTTCCTTCTCAGGTTGTTTATAAATTATAATCATACCCCTCCATCTACAGGAGTCCTAATAATCTTGTGATTTTGTTACTTACTTATCTATTTTGAATATGATTCAACATTGCATATTTTTTGGTACATATATTTTTGCACAGTCCATAAATTTGTTTTACAATTTTTCGCCCTGAACTTCTGGATAGTATAATAATGTAGCAATTTCGTTTCCTGTTCTGCAGAAGGATGTAACGACTCCAACGAAGTTGGTGGCTACAAAATGTAGTCCTCCTGTATTAATGGAACGGTGAGATCAAAAAAATTGGGTACTCTTTTCTGTTGTTTTATTATGTACTTCTTGTTGTAGACAATCTATGTATCATGTGAGACTGCTGTGGCTGGTGATATCAGCATCTTGATTTCTTTGCTATATCATATTTGAACTTGTAGACTTATGTTGTACAACTACAAACTACAGTTTTTTTGCCAATCTAATCTTACTGGTTCTTTTCAATATTCTTATTGGTTTCTGGTTGATTGTCTTGACTAGAAAATCATGAATAGATATAGAAACAGCTGGTTAACTGGACCGGAACACGTGTTCTGTATTTGTTGGAATATGCAATTTAATAAACATGAGTGTGTCGATTGTATTTTGGGAGGAGATGTTGTCAAGAAACGGTTAGGTCTTTCTTGTGTTCTCTTTCTGGCAGTTTCATTTTGTTTTTAGATGAGCTGATTCCGGTTTATACATACTTGACTGAGAAGAACATCGCATTCTGTCTCTAGTCATATTAAATAAATTCAAGAATCAAAGCTACCAAACCTTGTGCACTATATGAATATATTAGTGTAGCTTGTGGTTTTTGTGTGGGAAGCACACTTCCTTGAGTAATTTAATGGCATATCTTCCCGCTTTCCGTGTGGAAAACACACCTAGTTCTATTTAATATCCTAGGCTTTTCGTGCATCTTTTCTGAATTCCTCCATCCTTGTAAATGCTTTCCTATGCAGCATTCCACCTTCATATATTTCTTGCTGAAAGAGTTAATTTCATCTTTGTTTAAAATTACAGAGTGACATCCCTCTCTTTTTATATGTTGAACATGTGGAATGTTGCACCTTGATTAGAATATTCTTAATTAATTTTCACTACTCTCTCTCTCTCTTTATATATATATACACGCACTACACCTCCACATTTCATACTCACCACCCCCAACAAGCCAGTATACACATATTCATGGCTCCCCCAAGCCACATTCAGATTACAATCCCCTCTGATAATGTAGAAGCTGCGTTTGACTACTCGAAAAGGGCGGAGTGGCATCGAGCAGCTCTGCTCGGAGCCAATGACGGATTTGTATCCGTCGCGTCCCTGATGATGGGAGTCGGAAGTGTTGGAGACGAAGGTAAGGCTGTGTTCCTCACTTTCTTTGCAGGGCTTTTTGCTAGTGCTTGCAGCATGGCCATTGGGGAATTTGTTTCTATGTTGGACATTGAGATCGAGAAGAGAAGGAACAATGAGGATGTTGCGGAGGAAAGACTGTTCAACCGTTTTCAAGCCACGTTGGCTTCAGCCCTCGTGTTTTTGTTAGGGGCGTTTGCCCCGTTAATTGCTGCGGCTTTTATGACAGATTATAGTGGCAGGCTAGTGGTGACGGTGGTGGCTGCAACAACCATTGCACTGGTGGCGTTGGGTGGCATTGTGGCGGCGCTGGGTAGCCCAAGGGCGGTGTGGTGTTGTGTGAGGGTGGTGGTAGGAGGTTGGATGGCTATGACTATTACTTTTGGTCTCACTAAATTGGTTAACGCCAATGCTCTCCAAATCTGACTGCAAATTACTAACCTTCAGTTTTGAATTTTGATAAGCAAGGTTTCTTGTACAAGATTTTGAAGCGTTATAATCTGGAAAGGCGGGAAATAATAAAAATTAATTATAATGATTATTTTGCAACAAGGTAATTCAAGAGAAATGGAAATATAGGTTCAACCGTGGCCTATTTTCTGATCTTTGTTAATGCTTCATGTGAGAGACCAAAAATATCGAATCAATAGTTTCCAGCGAGTATTTGTAATGCTACCAAGGAAAATATTAAATAAATATTTATCATAAATAAGAAAATGTTATGGTATAAAGGGATATATGTGTTCGATTTTCATTTTATGAAAATAAAATAGAATGAAAACGCCATATACTATCTCAAGCAAATTAAAAGTTAGGATTTATGATCCTTTAAAAATGACTAAAGCGCGCAGTGTTGGAGTTTGAGGGAAAGGAATCCTCTGCAAGCCAAACTACATGTTGTATTGCAGATAAAGCCCACTGGTGTATTTTTCTAGTGGCCCATCATTATACATAAAGCCCACTGTAAGAGATATTTTTCTGGTGGCCCATCATTATACATAAAGCCCACTGTAAGAAATGAATTTAAGCGATATGTAGGCGTGTTTTGAAACTCTTAAAATAGCATCCAGAAACACTTATTTTCAAAGCTCTCTCTCTCATAGCTTTTGAAAATAAGTGCTTCTATAAGTTGTTTTAAGTATTTCAAAACACGCCCGTAGTATATGCCGCTTATTAAGGCCTAGTGAACCTTTGCTAATGGCTTTTTTCTGAAAGGCACGGCTAATTATTTTAGTGATTTTGTGATTTTTTATAACATTAAAAAATATTTTTTCTCAGCTAATCTATCCTCAATCAATCTTGAGCTAATCAGATGAAACAGATAAACAGGAGAGAGGGTGAAAGGAAAATAATTTTTCAATTTATTAAAAGGAGAATTTTAGGGATATGACCGTAGAGATAAATTAAGAATAAGCATGTAAAAATAGTAGACGGTATATTTAGGAAGATGAAAACAAATTAAATCAAAAACTAAATCAAGTTAAGAAGAATATGTAGAAGGAAAGAAAATATTGTTGACTAAACTTATTACAGAGATCATCTATTTCAAAATTTCACTTTGTGTTTACACATGGAACGAAGGAATCGCAAAATTAAGGAATATGGTGAGAGAATACTAAATCCCCATCTAATTTTTTTTTAATTTTTTTTAAAGAACTAGATTTCCTAATAACTTAAGGCCATATAATCCGCCTTTAAAAAAAAAAAGGCCATATAAATATAATCCATATCAAATCAAATCTTCCTGAAAGAAAAAACAATATATCAAATCTATCTTCTAAATAAAAAAATAAAGAGTTGGTATGCTGTGAAACTTGTTCACCGTGAAACTTGTTTTTTTTTTTCAGACATACACTTTAGTAATATAAGTCACACCATTTAATAATATAAGTCACACACTTCAGTTATCACTACGACACTCTTTGCTATAATATAAGTCACACCCTTCATTTTTATGAGTAATACTCCTTATAGTAAAAAGTCACACACTTTAGTAATATAAGTCACACTCCTTAACCAGTTTCACCGTAAAACTTGTTCACACTATACTTTGCCAAAAATAAAAAACAAAATACGTCAAATTTGAGAAAAATGTTTTTCCAGGATATAATTTTGGGGGTTGTGTTTTAAGGACAATAATTCTATGGATTTGATAGGACAATATGTTTTAAAATATGCAAATATAGGATAATATGTTTTAAAATCTGTAAATGTAGGACAATTGAAATTTTTAATAAGCCCCAAACGGGCTGAAAAATCATGTGAGGTTCGGGCTCAATTGTCCTACTTTACATATTTTTAATACATATTGTCATATATTTACAAATTTTAAAACATATTGTCCTATATTTATAAATTTTAAAATATATTGTCCTACATTTTTCAAACTCGTAAAATTATTGTCCTTAAAACACAATCCCCTAAATTACTGTCCTTAAAAAAACATTATTCCCCGTCAAATCTTCTATAAAAAAACAATATATCAAATCTTCTGTACACATTTTCAATCCTTAATTAACCAATTTCTTCATCGCAACTTTTTCTCTCTATTAATTGTTGATTCGACTGATCATCATCATCATGTCTTCTTCTTCCGAAGATCGTGTTGACCTCATCAGACGGTCAGGAATTCGGGATCCATGAGGCGGTTGCACGCGAATCGAGAACGCTGAAGCACATGATCGAGGATGACTGTGCTGATAAAATCTCCGTCCCCAACGTCACCGGCCCTATTCTTGCAAAGGTGGTCGAATTCTGCAAGCGCCACGTGGCACCAGCCGACGGGGCCAACGCGTTTGATGAAGAATTCGTCAAGGTCGATCAGCGGACGCTTTTTGATCTCGTCTTGGTATGTAGTAGTAATCATTTCTACAGATTTTAATTTAATTAAATTTTCAATTCTGCCACTTAATTGATTTAACTTTAATGTTTTGCTTCTCAAAATTATAATGAATGTAAGTTAAAATTCTAGTTTGTCTCACACCTTTCAACTTTTTCAGCAAAAAGTCACAAGAAGATTAGGGTTTTCAATTTATTATTGTAATTCTGTAATTAGTTGGTCCTTTTTTCTTTTCTGGATTATTCACTTTTTGTACCATAATTTTAAACTTTTTCTCAAAAGGTCGTAAAAAAGGTATATTGTGGAATCTTTAACACTAAAAATCTTAAAAAAAATTGACCTTTTCCAAACTTATAGAACCAAATTGAATTCTATATGTAATTTGTTTAATTTATGAAGTGTGCTTAGATGGATGGACGTATATATTGTGCTAGTTTGAATACATATATATTTTTTAGTATATTAAATAATTGTGCAGGCTGCAAAGTACTTGGAAATCAGGGGTCTGCTTGACCTAACGTCCCTAACAGTTGCAGATATGATAAAGGGGAAGACTCCAGAAGAGATTCGTCAAATTTTCAAGATTAAAAGAACGACTTCACCCGTCAAGAGCAAGGAAAATTAAGGAGAACGTTTTTTTAATTATTAGTAATTGAATACATCTGTTTCCCCACACACTATAGCTCATGTCTACATTTTTCGATTTCATATAATTTTGTTAATGTTGCCTACTTCTTTATGTCAATTGTCTTTTTTCATATTTTTTATTTTGATTTTTACACACAATTTGCATATATATATATATATATATATGTTCAACAATCATGCTGGCCTCTAACAATTATTATATAGTAAAAAGCTGCAGCTTTTTCTTCTCGTGGCTTGAGAAATTTTGAAGAAGTCGTTCTTTTGGTTGGATATGAGTTTGTAAACTGTCCATTTTCGAGTATGTATTAACTTTTACGTGATTTTAGTGGCATATGCATGCTTATAGTTAGGGATGTCAATGGGTCGGGTCGGGTACTTAGATACCCAGACCTGCCCCACTCTTGAAACGGGGCGGGGCGGGGCGACCCAAATTAAATATATTTCATATTTTATTTTATTTTACAATTTAAAATATTGATGTCAATAGATAATTTTAATTTAAATAACATATTATATTTCATATAGACCTAAAAAACGTCTATAAAGTTGATTTTTTGTTATCTACATATTAATAAATATGAAAAAATATAAAAATATATTATATTTATATATATTATATAACATATATTTTGATTTTTAATATATAAAACGGGGATGGGTTCGAGGCGCGGGTCACGAGTAATACCCAGATCCAGCCCCATTTCATTACGGGTCCGGGGCGGATCCTACCCAAACAATGCGGGTCGGGGCGGGCCGGGATAATATTGCCATCCCTACTTATAGTATTGAGTATAGCCGGCAATTTGGGCCTGGCCCAAGTGTTGGGCTCAAAAATTAGATGCCCAAAATGAGTCGGGTCTATTTGACCCGGCCCATTTGGCCCACGGGTCTAATGGACTTGGGCCAATTTGGCCCGACGGGTCACGGGCCGCCCGGCTGGCGTGACTATATTTAATTTTAATTTTTTTTACTACAATATTAATTATTTAATTACTATAATTATTTAATATTGACAATAAATATTAATGATAATGAGTCTTTATTTGTAAAATAAACACACCCAAGTTCAACCCAATTTTTGTAAAATAAACACCAAGAATACACAGAATTAACAATAAAGTAAATGAAGTAATTAAAAAAAAAAAAAAAAAATTCATGGTAAAATTTGGCCCATGGGCCCGTGAGCCCATACTGGGCTGGGCTGGGCATCATTTATGTAGGCCCGATTTAAAAATGGGTCGGTCCAACCCAGCCCATGAACATAACTTGGCCCGATGGGTTGGGCCGGGCTGGGCGGCCCAATTTGCCACCTCTAGTATTGAGAAAGAGTTTCAGTAATTAGTGCATAGGGTAATATCTGTAAATAATGGGTTAATTTTTATTTTTTTTATCAGGCAAAAAAGAATTTTCTTATACCAAATTGGAGAACAAGGGGTACTCCAACCCGTACAAGGTTAAAAGCTTAAAAAAAAAAACAATTACATATCACAAAAAACAAAAGTAATGACTCCAATTCTTAAATCATATCCTATGATCTTTCAACCAATCTCCAAAACACTTATTCCCATCTATCACATTCTTTGTTACAAACCACGACCATACCTTTGCCTTGATTTCTTGTGTAACTTTGGAGCAATTCGGTTTTATATCACTGAACACTCGATCATTTCTCGTCTTCCAAATTGCACAAATAATACACGTCCACAACGAGGCTGATTTTCGTCCTTTCAAATCCGAGTAAAAAAAATCACCATGTTGAAGGAAATTACGAATGTGATCAAAGTGTGGAACCATACGTAATTTACTCCAAGCATAGCAATCGTTCCAAATCTTAAGTGCGAACTCACACTCAAAAAACAAATGTTGTACGTTTTCCTCATGTAAGCCACACAAAGCACACGAAATATCACCGTTTGGGAAATTAGTACCTCTTTTTTGTAGACTCTTCTTCGTCGGCATTCTTTGTTTCAAAATCTTCCAAGCAATCGACTGTACTCTTCTCGGTGCATATCTTCTCCAAAATATCTTATATGCCTTCTCCGACTCTTGATTTCTTCTGCCCGGCTCTATTTTCGTCGCGACTGTGTATGCTATTTTCGTGGAAAAAAGACCATTTGTAGATTGGGTCCATTTCCATGTATCCTCTTCGTCCGCTCTCAATTTGTACCTGATTCCACGATTTTATTTTGATCACACAATGTAGTCCTAAAACATGTAAATTTAACATTTGAAAAAAACACAAACTTTCCCGTAAAATTTGTCCATATTATAATATTAATATCATTACACTTATAAATTAATTAATATAATTACTTAAATAAATTAATTAATATTCATAGCATTTAAAAGTGTAATGGTGTCAATTGATAAGTGTTATGGTGTTAATTTATAAGTGTAATATTATAAATTTCATACTATGAAAGTTGTTCACATGAGTCGACCTACTCTTGAAAAAGTATTTAGGATGAAACAAAATTTCATACACACCAATTGCTAGGTGAAATTAAAAAGTAAGTGTCCACCACCTCTCATGGAGGCGAAACAACATTGTTTTGCACTGTGGGGCGAATTTGGGACGTAAATTGTATATTAATTGTCAGAGAAATTGGAACTAAATCGATTACAAAATAAGCTATGAAACTGAATCTATTTAGGACCAAAGTTATGAGACAATTTGTGATTTAAACTCTACCTATATATATTTGATTTATGGCTCGATATTCGGCACAAGGATCAACTATAATTCGGGGATCAATTGTCCGAGCTGTATGAATTGATCATTTCAAAAAAGACAAAAACTCATATGAGACGGTTTCATGTATGAGACGGGATATAATTTAGCACAAATCACACCCACCCCTTCCAAAGTATTAAAACGTCAATGCCCAATTTATGCTCCGTCTCACAGTGAGACCTTCTCATACAAGTGTGCCTCTTTCATGAATTGATCAGTTGTATCATACGCTAACTCAATAAATTGTATTTGTACATATAGTATTAAAATAGTAAATTAAATTGTTAAAAAAGATTACAACACGGTATACAAATTAATTTATGAGTTAGTTTAAATTTAGGGTAAGAATATTTTGAATTGACTTAATTACATGAATATGTGAATTGTACAATTTGCATGTGTATTTAAACTCCTATTATTTAATTAGTTTCTTCAATTGATTCAATCTCTTCATTTATATATATTCCATATTTTACTTTATTTCATTAATTAGAACAAATATCTTAAGTTTTAATTTTTTTTCCTATTTTATATATTTATCCTAAATAATTGATGTGTATTTATTTTATTCTCCATTTTTTTAATTAATATAATATATACTATCCCATTTATTTTTATTAATTTTTACTTTAGTTCGTATCCTTAATAAAAATACATGCTTAATAATAATTAACTAATTTATTGAATCCAATTGATTTAATCCTAATTATATTATTACGGGTCTGTGTGTAACAAAAATAAAATTATGTTTCAAAAAAAAAAATAAAAATATTAATTAAATTAATAAAAATTTGAAAAAATGAATAATTTAATTATCCAGAATTTATGTGTAAATAACAAAAGAGGTAATTGATAGTATTTTTCCATAAGAAAATGTATGGTATAACCGTATAAAGGGGTGTATGTGTTCGACTTTCATTAGTACAAATTCATAGTAAATAAGTAAACCGTAAAAATGTAAAGTATTTTTTAATTTAAATTCGTCTCAAACTATATAGCACCCTACGCAAAATTTTGTCTATAAATATACATGCGCGTTTGCATCTCATTATCCTCCAACCTTCGATTCAGCATATGGATCTCCATACGTATCTTTAATATACACTCGGTTCTTTAATTTTCACATACCACATACATATATATAATTGTAATACCTCCAATCTAAAATCATCTGCCTTCATATTAATTTAGCCTGACTAAAGAAAAATTATAAAAATGACACTTTATTTTATATTAGTTCTGATAAGTAGTTGTTTAGCTGGGAATTCACAAGCCCAACTTCAAGTTGGATTCTACGCCGCCACCTGCCCCGACGTTGAGGCCGTGGTCGGCGGCGTTGTCCGTGAAGCCGCCGCCTCCGATCAAAAAATCGGCCCCGCCTTGCTAAGGCTTCACTTCCATGATTGCATTGTTCAGGTAACAAACACAAACGCACACCCATATACATACCGGTTAATATCTGTTTGCAACATGTACTATACGAAATATATTTAAGGTTGCAATCAATTTCTCATAGTATAAACTATAATCACATAATATTATTTTTTATATTAGTTGCAAAGGCATAGTACAAATTGCAACATTGTATAATATGTAATTAGTGTAATTGAAATTAAGATTATGATGATTTGCAGGGTTGTGAAGGGTCAATTATGATAGATAATGGAGTGGAAACAGATGAGAAGCATGCATTTGGGCATCAAGGTGTTAGAGGATTTGATGTAATTGAGAGGGCTAAGTCCCAATTGGAAGCTGTTTGTCCCAAAATTGTTTCTTGTGCAGATATAATCTCTTTGGCTGCCAGAGATGCCCTTGTTTTGGTAATTATTATTCTGTCAATGCCAAACACTACTTTATTTATTATTGCATTTTTTGGTAAGTGTTTTTATTATACTAATTTGTTAGGCAAAAGGGCCATCTTATGAGGTGGAATTGGGAAGGAGGGATGGCATGGCTTCTGATGTGAAGTTTGCTAGTAGCATGCCTGATGTAAGTGATAGTATTCAGAATCTTAAAGCCAAGTTTTTGGAGAAAGGTCTCACTGAGAAGGACCTTGTGCTTCTTACTGGTATGTTACATATCATCATCTAACATGTCACTTTAAAGTTTAAAGCATGCAACTTTGGTGTGCATTTTAGTCGGTAGACAGTCTTGGATAAATGACCACAATCACATTATCTATTTTCAATTTTTTTTTTTTATCTCCTTAACTATAGTAACATCTTCATTCATCCACTCTGGAATTTTACAAATTAAGATTGGTCTAATTTATGATCAATACGTGCTCTTAAATTCTAAATATTTTTTTAAAATAAAAATAAAATTACAGAAAAAAATATGGATGATAATAATAAGTCCATGTCCCACTATGCCAGCATGTGATCATCAATATATTGATGGGCCATAAAAGAGAAATAGGGGAACTTTGGATAGATGACAGGCATGTGAAATTTAATTAAGATTGCAACTTGCTCCACTTAAATGATTAGGTGTTCTGTTGTAAGAAAAATAAAACCATCTGCTATACTTATACGTGATCCAAATTGAACTTAGTTCAGTTAAATTCCAGAGTTACCCTATTTTTATAATTTCATTTCAAACATTCAACATATGACAATAATTTAAGAATTTTAAGTTTTTCTCGATCATAGAAGAATAATAATGCATCATATATAATGTACTAATGTGGATCTTTATGAATATTTTAAGATGTCTACATAAGTTGTGAGCTGTCAGTGCCGTGATATGATATAACTTAAAAGTAAGATCAGTTTCCTGTAATTAATGAGAAAGGAACTCTATATTAAATTAAATGCATTTAATTTCATTGAAGTGTGACAAAACTTAGAGAACATAACTGAATTTTTATTACACGCCTATCCACCTATTTCTTAGTTCAGCAGGACCACAGCCGCTTTCACAAAAATAATTCAGATATTTAAGAAATTAATATCTGCACTTTGTGGCCAAGTTTGTTTTATTTATAATATTGCACAGATTATCAAGAAAATAATAATTCCAGTTTAACTTTTGTTTGAAATATTAGCTGCACATAGTATTGGCACAACAGCATGCTTCTTCATGAACCAACGGCTCTACACTTTTCCGGCGAACGGGGGCTCCGATCCGTCCATAATCCCTGAGTTCTTACCGGAGTTAAAATCCACGTGTCCGATTAACGGGGACGTAAACGATAGGCTTCCGATAGACAGGGGCAGCGGAGAGGTGTTTGATATCCAAATCCTGCAGAATATTAGGAGTGGCTTTGCTGTGCTGCAGTCTGATGCAGCACTCTATCAGGATGACGCCACCAGGAGCATTGTCGACTCGTATTTCGGGCCCCTATTCGGGCCCTCGTTCGAGGCCGATTTCGTCAATTCAATGGTCAGGATGGGCCGAATTGGTGTGCTCACTGGATTGCAGGGCACCATCAGAACAACTTGCTCTGCTTTTAGTTGATGAACAATTGAACATTTCTCTAGTGTGGGTGTACATTTTATTTGATTGATAGAAACAAAATCACATTTGATATTTTTTAAACACTCAGAAAGCTGATTTTTCATTGGATTTCAATACTATTGTGTGTCAGTTTACAATATGTCTGTCTCTAATATGGAGTGTTTAAATAAGTAACCCTTGGTGCAACATGTGGACAACTAATACTGTTCAATAAAACAACTAATACTGTTTAATGAACACAACTAATACCATTTAAAAATGCACTTGTATATGCCAAATCTCAAATAGGAAACATAAATTCTGAATTGGTAGCATATATATACGTATATCCATAATTTGATGATTCAATTTAATGAGATAATGGCATTCAAAGAAGCTAGACACTCAGTAGGAAGGCCAAGAAATGTATCCATGAAAAAATCATTAACAGGCTCAACTGTTGCCACCCCAACAAGCCTACACCTCCCCTGCTCATCCAGTCTCTTCCCCTTTCCTCCCCTCATCTTTCCCTTCGATTCCTCCGATGTCAAAACCGTCTCCACCACTAGGGGCGGAGCTTTATACAATCTCCCCACTGAAAACCAGAACTTTGCCTTCAACTTCAGATCAACCTATACATACACCCCACATAATCAAAACACATATATAGATGCATTCATTTGTATGCATGCATGGTCATGCTCACGGATGGCTTTACCGGTGATTCGTTACACTATATGATACTCTGTCTGACCCATTTCAATTGTCTTTCTAGAGAAGAATTTATTATCCAAAATAATAAGAGAATTAGCTAGACATCATATTCCAAAATTTCCCTTCTACTTGTTTTTTTGTGATAGGATGCATTAACTAACTAACTAAGCAAGTTAACTCCATGCTTGATGCAAGTAAACAAAAGGTTAAAAATGTCATATTATACACGTATGAAACATCATTAAACGTGAGTCATAGTGGGTTGGAGGGAGTATCGTATGTACCTTGCCAGATTGTTGGTCGATGTCTCCATGGAGGGATTCGGGGACTATGTCGATTTTGAGAAAAGGAGGCAAGGGCAGTCCCAACAGCTTGGTAGTAAGAGATGACAACGGCGGAATGTATAATTGTTTTACGTCAAAATTGACAGAAACTAAGTGACTATCATCATCTTCTAAACCTGTGGTGGCTGTGCCGGAACCAGCACTCCCATCAGCATTGTAATCAAAATCGGGATATATGGAAACACCGAGTTTGCAATCTCCTAGAGTCTTTAACTTGACATTCATGAATGCATCATCAGCTTTTGTGATTCCTAGTGTTTGCTGAGAGGAGGATGAGAGAGAGATTGGTTGTAGTTTTGATCTAGTGTTGTGGATTCTTCTGTACATGAGATGGGGAGTACTATTCAGATTCAGATAATGGTGAGTGTGGCTAGTGCACCCCATTGCCTGTTTCATCACGTATGTAAGGAAAGTGTTGTTAATTTAATGTGGTTGAGAATGTTTATTTGTGGCTTCTAACATAAGTGTAATGTGAGGCCAGTATCACTCCATGAGTTAAGGTCCTCTATCTTTTAACTCCTCCACCCATGTAATAAAAATAAAGAATAAGGAAAAGAAAAAGAAAGCCCAGGTCCTTATCAAAAATTCAAATGCAACTACATAGTGTTTTATTTTTTTATTAAATTTTATGCATAAATGTAAAGTATTAATTGATGCACAATTAAATTAATCAGCGCATAAACATATAGAATATTAGCTTTAAAAGTATCATAATGTATTAGGTTGGCGAAATATATTAACATAATAGATTGATTTTCATAAATAAGAAATAATACAAAATTAAAAGTATCAATTAGTAGGAATAACACCCTTATAAAATTGAAACAAAATCTACACTTAAATTCCCAACTATATCAATGTTATGTACATAGACATGCATGACAAATCAGATAATTTATTTTCTATTTTATTTCCAGTCTCACCTAAAAATAGTGAGATGATATTTTAATGGACACATGCTAATTATTTTCTAATATCACTTTACAAAGCCACCTTTCCACGAACATTCGTAATTTACCTAGTCAAGATTAATGAATAAAAAAGAAGGCTCAAATATTAGACTTAATCTTAGCTTGAATGAAGGTTCATAAATTATGGACTCCATCTCACATCTTAGAAGTTGTTATGCTTAACAGCTTAGATTGACGTAATATTTTTTCCAAAATTGCCCAAAATTCTCAGACATGCATTTTTCAATGGACCCTCTAATTAAAAATTTTCTACCGCAAGACGTATACCCTCATTGACTTCCACTAAGATATCCGCGATTCTCTCACAATTTATGGTCAACCCTCTATGCATGACTCAAAGAGAGAGAGAGAGAAAAAAAAAACATAACCTGAATCTGGTTTTCACAAACTATCATTTCTTGGACAGCTAGTTCATCAATTTTCTTCTTCTCCTTCTTCTTCTTCATTGCCATCCCTCTGTCCCTGCCCTGTTCCTGCATTTCGAGACGTTAAACGAAGACTCTTCTTTCGTTCCTGCATCCTCGTACCACCACAACAATCATTGACAAAACACACACATTAACAAAATCTCAGCAACTGAATTGATCAATGCTGGCTCAATGAGGACAGAATAACACATATTATTACAAATTCGTCACGCGATCAAGATCAACGCGTCAAGAAAACACAAATGGCCCCGAGCAAGCTCAAAAAGGCTATAGGGGCAATCAAGGATCGCACCAGCATTACGCTGGCTAGAGTTGGGGGTAGCACCTCCATTTCAAACCTCGAAGTAGCTGTCGTGAAAGCCACGCGCCACGACGAAAACCCACCCAACCAACGCTACATCAATGAAATCATAAACCTCACGACCTATTCACGAACCCTAGTCAACGCGTGCATGACCATCATCGGTCAACGACTCAATAAGACCAAGAATTGGGTGGTGGCCTTGAAAACACTCATACTCATCCAACGCCTCCTTTCTCTGGGAACACAAGTCTTGGAGAAGGAGATCTTCTACGCTACGAGGAAAGGGACGAAATTCCTTAACATGTGCGATTTTCGTGATTCTTCGAGCAAGTCGTGGGATTACACATCTTTTATACGGGCATATGCTTTGTACTTGGATGAACAGCTCGAGTTCAGGTTGCAGGGCCATAAAGGGAGGAGCGGAGGTTCTATGTATTGTGGGGAAGAGGGAAATGGCGCCGCCTCCAATGCCTTGGTGGCGAAGGGTACTCATGTGTCTGAAATGAATGACAAGGCGGTTTTCTCCAGGATTAATCACCTGACGCAGCTTCTTGATAGACTTTTGGCATGCAGACCGACAGGTACATCAATCTCGTGTAAATTTCATGAGTTTTTCTTTCTTTCTTTTATGTAAGGGGAAAACTAAGGGGAATTTCTGTGCATTTAGGTGCTGCACAGCATAACAGGGTTGTGATGATGGCTCTCTTTCCGATAGTGAAAGAAAGTATCCCGCTGTTCCATAACATAACAGAAATTTTGGGGATATTGATCGACCGCTTCATGCAGCTCGACATACCTGATATGGTGAAAGTCTACGAGACTTTCCAACGGATTTCAAAGCAATTCGAGGAGCTCGATTCTTTATACGACTGGACCAAGACGATAGGAATCATGCGCTTTTCCGACTATCCCGATGTCAAGAAAATTCCACAGTCGAAGCTCGACATGATGGACGACTTTATCCGCCAAAAGACCGCCATGTTGCAGAACAGAATGAAGATCAATACACCTGTTGCACAAGTGAAAAAGGTAGAACCGCAGAAGGCTTTGCCACCACCACAAGTAAAGGAGACGAAAGAAGAGGATATAAAAATTCAAGAAGCAGGCGATTTGCTGAACTTAAGTGAAGATGCACCAGGCAGAGAAGAAGAAAAGGGAGATACATTTGCTTTAGCTTTATTAAACAGTGGTCTTACCCCAAACGCTCATCCAAGCACAGATTGGGAAATGGCATTAGTTCAGTCAGTTAGCCACTTCTCAAACCAGAATTTATCTCTACCCAAAGGTCTAGATGCATTTGTTCTTGATAGTATGTACAAACAGGGGGCCACGCCCCCCTCGGGTCTTGTGGGCACTGGAAGTGCCAGTAGTGTTGCTGTAGGGTTAGGCCAGGGGCCCCACATGCTGGCCTTGCCTGCCCCACCAGCAGCTTACGGTGGCTTCTCGACAAATTCATACCCATTTGCCGCTTCTCTTGCCATAGCACCACCAGCGTATGTGCAGATGTCTGAGATTGGAAAGAAGCACCAATTTTTATTAGAAGAGCAGATGTGGCAACAATATGCAAGAGATGGGATGCAGGGACAAGTAGGGTTAGCAAGGGTACAACAACAAAATTCTTATCAGTACATCACAGGAGGATATACACAAACATGGTAAAGCTTTTCCAAAGTTCTGTTCTGTTTGGAGTGGATAGAAAATTCAATCGATTGATGGTACGGGAAAAGAAAAGGCCATGAGTACCGAAGAAAATTGTGCGAATAGTGATTTTTAAGAGTATCTGTACACAGATAAGAATCACTTGAACAAAAATGGTTCGAGATGCTCTACAAAAAATGAAAGTGTGCTTTTCTCCCCAAGTAAATGAGATATATTTTTTGCTGATGGTTCCTACCTAGTTTAGCTATAGTTGATGCTTTCCATTAGATTTTCAGTATCGATGATGGAATAGCTGATACTCTTGATACTAATACTTTTCACAAATATGTGTGATACTGATTAAATACCCGTGAAATGAAACATACAGAAAATGTTAAGCTTTGGAAGTGAGTGAATGGTGACAATGAATTCAACCCTCCCTCCCCCTCGTTTAGGCTTATATCAATTATTTAACAATAACAATGTCTCGTAATGCAAGAAAGCTAAACAATAAAATGTGTGAAAAATGACTAATATCATCAAGGGGCAAGGGCTTACTGGTTTCTGTTATTCCATTTTTGGACGCAACAGTTGCACATCCCGTTTTATGAAGTTAAAACAAGAAAATCATATTGCATAAAATAAAGAGAAACAACATATTGCATCGCATCCACCACAAACAAGACACTGAAACTCAGTAATATTGTTCTTACATATGAATGAATGAATGGGTAGTTTCATCAAACAGGTGGAGTGCATGTGCATACTAAAAGCCAATAAACTACAAATACACGACTAGACTACTAATACCTGTCCAACCACACATTAATCAGTCGATTTTTGAATGAAAAGGATTCGCGCCAGCCAATGCCATTCATCCGACGAACCACCCAAAGTTTTGTTAATTTTCGCTTTCGTTATTTCTTTAGAGGAAAGTGTTGAAATATGAGTATTTAATTTTCTTTTTTTGAAAAAGTATCATAAGAAGCGAGCAAAAGATGTACTTCCTCAGTCTCATTTCAACATTCGTACCTTGATCGGCACACATATTAAAAAAGTGACTTTTGGTGTGTTTTGTTGATTTTACAGAGGGGATGAAGATGAAGATTGAAGATTGTAAGATTTTTTTTTATATTTCGGGTGTGCAATTTCAAATGGGACGGATCGAAATGAAAATTATGCAACTTCAAATGAGACGAATCGAAATAAAAAGTGTGCAACTTCATGCGACGAAACTAGCAATTTTTAATTTTTCTTTTGACTAGAAAGATGTAAAATAAGAATATATGTATATCAAATTTGTAAAAGAAATGCGACCAAAGATATTTTTCTAGGGAAGGGTGCTAAGAATTTCTAATTAGGTATATCCAGATGAAATTCCCATGTTGGAAATTGTTTTGAATTACCCTCAACAAGTTTTAACTCGGCCCATTAAACAAAAGGCCCATAAGAACGTGTCAATGGGCCTATCTAATAAGCGGAATTGGACCTGTATAAGAAGCCGACCTCAATATATATATAAGGACGCAGAGAATTGGAGAAAACTGCAGAACCGGGAATTTCACAAGGAGAACTGGAGAAGAGCAACGGGAAATATCAGAAGAGGATGTTGGCCGCCGTCGTGGTCGACGTGGATTAGGGTTTGACTATGATGTGCTGATTTTTCACCGCGTCGTTCGATTAGGGTTTCTTCCAAAAAAAGAAAGAGAGAGCAATTTGTCAAATTTTATGGCCTACAGCCAAGGACGCGAATGATATTAATGCGAATTATAAACAGTCCTTTTCTGGCACTGCTAAATCGTTAATTTGGAAGAACAGTCTTTTTGCGTGTTGTGAATTTTTGAGAAGTCGCTTTTGGTGGAACATTTCAAGTGAAGAAGCTTCCCGTTTGTGTTAAGGATGGAGGCATTGATGAATAATAAGATATTCGCCGCCCACGCTGCTGCCTCCGCGGCCTCGGTTGCGCTAGGCACCGCTGCGACTTACCCGCTTGATACCCTCAAAGTCTTGATACAGGTTTGAAATCAGATGGCGGATTTAGCATTTTCCTGCTACAACTGTGTCTTAAATTACTCTTATATAATCTTTCAGTATCCATACTTGATACTTATGTGGATTTTGATAACAGGTTGGCTCTACTGCTAAAAACCCGTTGTCTGCGGCTGATGTTCTGTATAGAGTTCGAGTTTTATCAGGATATTCAGGTAATTTTGTAGTTACCTGCTTTTTCAAACATTCAGCCTGTGAGGGGAGTTCGATGAAGCATCACTTTCGTACTAGTACTACTACATGCTCTAGTTGAACACGACCTTACTTGTGGATTGAATCAATCTGCAGATACAGAGGGCAAAGTTATAGCGTTTGTTTATTTTCAGTGTTTGAGCAAATAAAGGTGAATTTGATAACTACATAACATTGGGACTTGTGGTGATTTTTAGCTTTCAAATAACTATGAGCCATCAACTTTAATTTTGATTGAGAACTGACTCGATTGTGTTTGTTTTCCGGTTCCTTACATGACCAAATCCTTGAAATTAGATTGATTTTTTAAATTAGTCAATTTCTATTTTTTTGTTCTACCTGTTACACTTTTGTTGATTCTAGCATTCCTGGAATATCTTAATTTTGCAATCATGAAATTTGACTGAGCAAAAGCTTTAACTTTCAGATTTCTGATCTTTCAAGATAAAATTAATAAAGCTGTGCTAAATTATTTTAGGTTTATACAATGGCGTCGGATGGTTGATGCTGGGAAGAACATTAGGTTTGGGTGTTCGCTTTGGTGTTTATGAGATTTTGACGGCATTCTACAAAGGTAATTTAACTTTAGGGTGATTTGTTTTATTCCTTTTTGGCTTCTCTTCATGATTATGAATTGTGGCCAAATCTAAGTGCACTTCTACATTCTCATGATTAAAAGAAATTAGTTTAGTACCCGATGTTTTACCAAGAGACTACAACTAAGAAAATCAAGTCAGAGACCTTTTGGGGAGGAATAAACAGATAGACCTCTTTACTCATTTCCTAAAAGAATATCTGTCCGTAAGGGAGATTCATGCAATATGACCGTAGATTCTGAGAGGATGTTTGGTTTGGTAGTTGATGTTGAATAGTGGGGCTCACATCATTTATCATTAGATAATTATGTCAGGTTAAGTCATGCTCATATGGCTGTTAAAGATATTGTGTAAGAAGCCTAAATGCTTTCCTGGAGATGTAAAATTATTACATGCATGTAAAAAAGCAAATTTCAGTTGTCTTACATCATTTTTAAGGCTTCTAGTGAGTATAATCAATTTGTATGTGTCTTTTATCTAGTCCGATCATCTAGGCGCTGCAAGCTGGAAACCTAAATAATATCTGCTGTAAAAATAAATATTGATGGAGAATTAAAGTTGGGCCCAACTGCATCATAATTTGTGTGTTGGTACTCAACCAAATGTTAGTTTTCATTTATAGTTTGCAGAAGTAAAGTAGAATAGCTCATGTAAATTTTTAATACAGGTACTCCTGGAATGTGAGTGAGAATATAGAACTGAAGAAAAGATAGGGTGAAAGAGTTAAAATGATAAATTCCTATAAGCGGATGGATAATCTCTGAGACAAAAAGGGTAAAATAGGAATGACTGAATGGCTTAATGAGGATTCTCTAAATTTGGGGTTATCTTCTGCAAAAAATAGTACAGCTCAAAACATCATTTATTCATTTATTGTATGCTATTGGTATCTTGTCTCTGCTTGTGGTGCTGAGCAGCGGGCATAGATTTTATGTGTGCCATCTTTTTCTCTCTCTGTATCAGAGTTACCATGCCATGCGGGTGATGGTTTGTCAATGTTTGAGCAGTCTCTGAAATACGTGTTCGACCTATATGCCTGAGATATGATCTTTGCAATTTCTATCCAGTTGCTGGACTCAAGAAATTGTCCTGCTTTACTCATTGCCTTTTGAAAGTAGTGAATTCTATGATATTTGCATTTTAGATGCACAAGATATACCAGTTGGTCCAATTTCATGATTAACATTTGTACAATTCTGTGGCAGAAGCCTTTCGTTTTTTTATCTTATGCTCTGTTTTGTTAATGTTTGAGCAGGATTTGAAATATGTGGTTGTGGGAACGAGGGTACATTTTCTTTGTTGTGTTATGTCCTGACTATGTATTGGTGCATGCATATTATATTATAGATAATCTTGAGCTCACATGCATAGTTCTTCATCAGATGGTCGTGGGGATGGTTATTTGAGCGCCACCGAGGCTCTGATTGCAGGACTTGTTTCTGGCACGATCGAGAGTCTTATAAGCTCTCCATTTGAAATTGTCAAACTTCGAGCTCAGGTGGCTTCTTCTTCTCACATCAAGGTCTCTCCTCCCATTGCTGAAAAGAGTGTTGCTCGTCCATTAGTTTCGAGAATACTCCCCAGATATTCCCTGGATGGATTGGCAATGAATAACTCTGTTGGTCTTTTGTCAACCTTGAGCCCTAGAAATTCAAATATATCGGATGCTTTGAAAGAATATCCATGGATGATGACCGGATCTGGGAGGCCACCACCTGTCAGTAATGTTAGAATGCCGTCGGACATCGTTTCTTTGGAAGGATGGACAGCTCTATGGAGAGGTTGTAGAGCAGGTTTGGTTCGAGATTCAGTTTTTTGTGGCATGTTTTTCTCTACCTGGCAATTTTTACACCAAGCATTGCTAGACTGGAAAGCTGTTGGAATGGACCCTATACCCAGGTAGCTGATTGTCCATTTATGTTTTCTTGATCAATTGATTTCAGATCTAGCAATAAGGAATGATATCATACCATTGATATCAGTAAATAGCTATCTATTTTTTGAGCATTTGCATTTCATAACCAAAAATTTCTCACATAAAAACATATTCCCATCAGTCATCTATACTGTTGGTGGAAATATGAAATCTTTATTGATGATTCTGTAGAGATAGTATATGTGAAGTCTAATCTCTTACTGTGATTTTTGTTGGCTAATAACTCAATGTAACTTGTGCCTTTCTAGGTTGCTTTATAGTTGCTAGTATTCCAGAACTTCCTGCTAACTTCTTTACTTGAAAGAATATCAAAATATACATTATAGCACAAATGTGTCATTTAGTTATCTCAGTTTAAAGAAGTCTATCCTAGCTAAGCTAGGCTAGATGGCATTGTCACGTTCTGCCTTTGAGTATGGATTAGTTATAATCTGGAATATTCTCAATTTTAAGTCAGTTTTGTATGGGAATGCATTGGAAGCCATATTCTCAGACCTTGGAAGGGGTTCATCAATATGCCATTGCCTCTTCTCTGTTCGCAAATAACAGTACTGAGCATGCTAATATGGTATAGAAAGCTGAAGTAGTGGTCTCATGTTCCTATTTTAAGAGGATTTTCCTCAGTCTTGACTACCTCTTCTCTTCTGCATGTTAGCAAACCTGAACTCTGGACCTACATTATGAAAAAGAAAATAGATATTGCTTATGCTTATGCTTTATTCGAACTTCGTCACCAGACTGATCTTTGTCATTTCACTATCAAATTGTCTTTCAGTTGTCTTCCTCCTCTATTGTTGCACTACCAGTTTGACCTTTTGACACTACCAGTTGTCTTCCTCCTCATACTTAAGCTATTTATGTTAGGATTATTATATTTGAGATGTCAAAACATCATATACAACATTATGTGATAGTATGTCTATAATTCATAATATGGTGACATCGTTTATCTTCTTCTTTTTGATTTAGCTTCTGACTTATAAGATATATCTGTTTGTAAGATTAACTCAAATATTGTTCTTTTCAGAATGATAAGATGTTTGTAAGATTAACTCAAATATTGTTCCTTGTTTATTTAACTGATAAGATGTTTTTTCAGAAATGATAGTGAAGTTGGTCCATTGTCTCCAATAGCTGTTACTCTTGCGGCTGGAGTTTCTGGTGCATTTGCTGCAGCTGCTTCCCATCCTTTTGACACTACCAGAAGTCGTTCACAATGCACTGTTTTACCCAAGGTATGGTGGTCTAATGTCAATTCCAGAAGTAAATTCCACTTCTTAGTTCAAAATGCTTTTGCTTTCTTCAATGCTTCTCTGGCTTTGATCTTCTCTCACTTCGTACCTATTTGGCATTATGTACACAATTTGATATTCCTGAATGTTAATATGTGGAGATTTTTTGTTTATTCCTACCTCAATTTCAATTGCAGTATGTGTCCATGGAGAGGAAATTTCTCAAGTGGTCTAATAGACCAGGGAATAGATTTGAGAGGCTAACTGGGATCAACCCAGCTGACAGGAAGCTACTGCGTAATGGCATATGGTTGAGGATGGGCCGTTGTGGATTTACATCATCTGTCATTGTTGGAACTTACTTTCTCGCTATCGACCGCCTGGTATCAAATTAAACACTTACATATACAAGAATTCAATTAGCACATGATTGTGGTGATGTAAGAGAATTGTCCGTCGCCCCTGTGGCCCAAGGGAAGGAACTCCTGGAATTTTTTTATTGCAGCCAGCTTATGATTAACTTTGTGTGCTTACATTTGATTATTTGTTAGAATGTATGCAAAGGCTCATGCTTTGGGATAACATGGCTGCTACAGAGCACAGAATCGTGTCCTCTTCAAATCCTAATGTCAGGTTCATCTTCTTTGTTGGCTTGATCCGGTCTTATATCTTTGTTGCTTTTATCTTGCTATGTATATGCTAAGAGTTTAAATTTCAGATTTAGACCTCCTTTTGTTTAACGATATATGCATAGTTGTTAAAGTTGCTCAAGTAGTGATGCTGTTGTACATATTCCGCTGCGCTTTTAATGCATCTGTAGCCGTAAATTTAGTTATCTCATAGACCAGAAAAGCATATCTAGTTCACAGGCTTATAGTAACATGTGTAATTTTTAATCAGTATATTCATTGCTGGGGGGCGGGGAGATGTTTCAAACAATTTTTAGATAAATACCTGGATAAAGCAAATTTATGTCAAAATTAGGAAAATGGACCCAATAATCCACTTGAGTTTTTAAGTCTGCGGTACAACCCTACTAGTGGTACCTCCACTCAACACAAGTTTCTGTCTCATGAATACCACGCCTATTTAACAGTCAATTCTCTACTTTTAATCCAAGTATTTGTTTTGACTTGGTTCGAGCTTCTACTTTGACCTTCGATGCTGAGAAACATGGATAAGGATGATTAGCTTTATTTGAGTTGCGGCCCTATAATGATTCATTATCTTTTGTAGTTTTCAGTATGCTCTCTCTCTCTCTCTCTCTCTCTCTCTCTCTCTCTCTCTCTCTCTTAATAGAGTCATGATAGCTATTAGAGGGCAAATAAAAGGTTTGGCTTGTGGTGTTGTCAAAACCTTCCTCTCATTTCCCTTTTTGGTGTGTCTATCAATGGAACTGAAAAACTTTGTGAACAAGTTGAGATTGGCATGTCTTGTGCAATCATAATGACTTTTAAGTTGATTTGGTCTATTCCAAGCAAAGTTTTAAACATAACATCAAACTTATATATGGGCCTTGCCTTTGCTCACAATTAATTGCTCTCTCTCATGTGCCTTGTTTCTACTATCTGTACGGGTGAGATGATTACTATGCTCAGTGCTAACTAGCTAACTAAGCAATCATTTTTTTATTGCACAAACTCATGCCTCATGTTCTCTTTTTCCCATATTTTATTTTTGCTATAAGTTGAATAGGTAAGCATGACATCATATTCTTCCAGGATTATCATTTCATTAAACCCACCTTTGGCTTAATAAATTCTTGTAAAATGATTTCTCATTCACAATCATGAATGGGGCACTCTGTGAAACGAGAGACTGTTTCACACATTGCATCCATCTCACACGATAATTTTTATTAACAAATATTGCTGGTTACCAGTTGTACTTTCTCATCAATTTGCCAATTCTTGAGTTCTATAAAACTGTGGGGCTAAGATCAAGGTATAATGCATACATGTACAGAATTCATATTCACACACAATCACACACGTATCAATTAGGTGTAGAATCCACAACCCATGGCTATTGAACTGAAATCTTGATGACCTTAATGATCATTGCAACAGATGCTGTTACAGGACGTAGTATTTTTTTTACCTTAGTACTTTTTTAAATATAGATCTTGGTTATGGTTGTGCACCCAATTAAAGAAAGATGGAGTATGAATAAGTTTAGCCTATGAACTTCATGGAGCACATCTGTCGTTTCCATAGTATATGAATCAAGACATAACTTAGCCTAAAAGTTATGGCAACTTGGTATTATAGTTTGGGCAATTCTACACGTGGTTGGAGAATTAGTTTAGGTATATAAATTTTTAAAATAAAGTACGCAATCATCAGATGGCGTTCAATAATACTTATTATCATACTCTGTAATTTGTATTTTGGACAAGTCTTAATAGTTTTTTTTAATGTGATTATGATTGTCAGTTGGGTGTGGTTTGTGAGATGAGTGCTATAGCCACTAAAAGGATTTAATTTTAAGGGTCCTAAACATATTATCTAATGACAAAGAGTCACATGATACGGGTATAACTTAACACAAATCACTCTCTTCTCTTCCAAAGTATTAAAACGTTAATGCCTAACTTATGTATCATGTCACCGTGAGATCGTCTCATGCAAGGGCGTCTCTTATCTAAAAGGTTTACCAAAATACTTATCTAAAAGGTTTACTAAAATAATACAAAACTCTGGATTATTTTTGCCAGGAGGATATATTTGGAAATTGGTTTAATTGAGTGTGGTTCTTTTAAACAATGCATGTGCTTAATGGATATTTGCCTTATCCAGACGATTTTGCTTCAACTATTATCTCATTCTTAACTTGATCTACTCGATCTTTTATTATGATGAAGATTTAATTATTAAAAACAATATCACTTGAAATCAGCTCTCCAAATCTTTGTTATTGGACAAAAATTTATATAAACCTGGTTCATATTATCAATTTTGTTTTTAATTCATGGCATTTGATCATGTTCAGTGTATAATACGGGTCAAGTTTAGTGGTTAAGTTTAAAAAAATATGTTTGAAATGAGTGAAATTGATCAAATTATTCAAGTTCATAGCACAAACCTGATTTATGGGAGATCACAACTTTTGTTACTGTGTGTTTTGATTGCTAAGATTTTGCTTATATCTTTTTGTCCTTATCATGTGGAATTATACTTCCACTTCGATTAAGGTCGTATTTTGAAACACTTAAAACAGCTTCTAGAAGCACTTATTTTTAAAGCTTTCTCTCACAGCTTTTGAAAATAAGTGCTTTTGGAAACTGTTTTAAGTGTTTCAAAACACGCCCTAAATTCGAAATAAGAAACTATTTTTGTTTGTATGGTCGCGTCAGAGATGACATAATGCTTCCGTAAGCAGGCACCAATTAAAATAAAATGTATTCACTTATAAGTTTTGTGCTAAAAGACAAGTACCATATACCATCATCATACCACAAAAGGGATTTTAAAAGGCTGAATCTGCCAAGCGGAAGATGAACTAACTCTCCAAAATATTAACTATGCTTTAAAACGTCCTTCCAACCCAACAACCAGGTTTGATTTTATTGGGCCCATTACCTCAACCAGGTTTGATTTTTCGATCTATTTTCCTTTCTTTTTTCTTTTTTTTTTCATTTATAACTCGGTATCAGCTCAAATACGGGTGACTCCGTAAATGAAATTATAAACAACCTATAGCCACATTGACTGTTGAATAAATAAGAAAAAGGCCCTGTTTTTCTTTTTAATTGCAAAATTAGTATTTAATTTGTATATCATGTTAAGGAAAAAAAATGTATCTCTATATATTGAATAATATTTGTATTAATTATTATACATACAATTCTAAATTTTTTAATAAGCCGTTGACGTTCTCTGAATCATTAACATGTGCATTAATATGATATGTACGATAGTTTAATATATTTTTTTAATCATTCATGTGTTGTACAACGATATTTTGGGATGTATTTAGGTTCACACTTCACACCAAAACTGGCCATCATCAAGTGTGTAGAATTTTGAAGCGACATAGATATGCCCACGTGACCATCACTTCTCCATTTCCAATCCAACTTTGCATGAATTTCAAGATTCTTAATCCACGTGTCGTCGTCTTAGATTCCCACATAATCATTCCATGTCATTTTATCCACATGCACGAATCTCATTTTACATTAATCAAATGTCACATTAAACTTGAAATACAATTTCTCCTTGAAACCAAGCCTTACACATTTCCTTAATAACCGGAATATTTTGAAATTTCTACAAATTAATAAGCTACCTAATCCCTTTTGTAGTAGTATGTCACTAGTTTACACGTATTGAAGATAAAACTATACACATCATATATATGTAGTATTAATAAAAGCTAAAATAGGCCATATTCTAATATATTAATTATTGGGGAAGCTAATGTCATCAAGATCATCGAGCGACAGGAAAACTTCATCCAAGCATGAGAGCTCTATCCCATCATCACCCTCATCATCATTGCACTCGTAAACTCGACAAAGAACCCATTTACTATAATCCTACAAAAAAGATGAATAATAAAAATCAAAATCTAATTATTAGGTGCCAATAAAAAGTTTTGAATTAAATTACTTACAATCTTGGAACTCTTCCTACTACTTTTGGTAGAACTTGAGCTTGAGATTCTGTATTCATGCATTACCCAATTGGTTTTCACACCTTCTTCACCAATATAAAACGCACAATATTTCTTCATGCCAACTTTTTTTCCACCATGTGAATAAATTGGCTCTTCGACCCCTATATTTTGCCAATATCCACTCCCCGTCATCCTGTTTTCCGTTCTTCTGCTATAAAAGTACCACTTTTTACCTTCGCCCATTGCTTTACCTGCATGCAATTAACATTTCCATTAATCATAAATTTGCATTTTCATAATATCTCATGAAATAAATAAATGTTAATTACCATCTAAGTCCCAAGGATCATAAGGATAAAGATCAAGATCGGGGATGACATCGGGGTGGCATGGTAAAAGCGCCGCCTTCCGGTGGAGGAAATGGACGACCAGCTCTTCGTCCGTCGGGTAGAATCGAAAACCCGGTGGCATGTTCAGATTGTTATCACCCATCGACAAGAAGATAAAAAAGTAATGTAAGTAGGTGTATTAATTAGAATTAGTATTGGTATTAGTATTAGTAATTTCGTAGTGTGGTGTTGATGAAGCGTAAATTAAATCAATGGTGAAATATATATAGTGACAAGAGAGAGAGAGAGAGAAATGGAGTCATGACGTGAAATGGAAGGTGTGTGTGAGTGTGGTGATCACCATCACCATTATCAAACACTCAACAATTAACCACCTTTATATTATATACACCCCCATAAATATACACTATATATATAGTCCCCTTTCAATTTTTACACAAACCTGCATCTCAATGCACATTGAATAGAATATTTTAAACAATTAATTACATAATTTTGATAAAAATGTGGAATTATAATTTGAGAGGCATGTCTTAAAAAAGGAACACGGGACTATCTTTGTGGAATAAATAAAAAAACATGCATATACTCTATTTTTTATTTTATATAGAAGTAGTATAAATAAACTAGTACTATAAAGTAAGTAGTATTGGGTGGTGTGGTGCGTTTCCACTCCATGGCGGCGGGTGTGTGCAGAACGTTGGATGCTTTTCAAGTAACGCCATCTGTTGCAGTGTTGCCATTCTAGGGAACTTAATTAATTAATCCCAAAATCATTTTTATACTTTTTATTTATCCGTATAAAATTGATGTAAATTATACAATAATCTAGTGATTTTTTATTTTTTTTATCGGAAAAAGTGATTTTATTCAATGATGGGCATGAGTCATACCCGGAATTACATAATTTAGGCAGGAGCTGCCTACATTAGTAAAGTGTAAACTCAAATTTTCAGGTACTAGTTTTTGCTCAAGACTACCCAAGAATTGCTCTAGGCCTAGTACACCACTCCTCATACGACAATTTGTGTCTCCATATACCTCTTACGTTGATCCAGCTCCAAAGTCTTCTTTTAATGTCTTCCACGATCTCCTTAGTCTCTGCTTTTTCCTTTCTAAAGATTATGGCATTCCAATTGTTCCATATAGTCCAGATAATGCACTCCCACAAGCTCACCATGAGGGTTTTTCCATCTTTCCCTCTAATAAGTCTACTAAAATGGAGTAGACTTATCTTCGGGTTGGACGTTAGGACCGTGCAAACCCCAAACCAATCGACACATTCCATCCAAATACGAAACACAAAGTAGCATTCAAATAAAATGTGTCTTACTGTTTCAGATTCGGAGTTGCAAAATGAGCATTGGATATTAGCCTGTTGTGGGAGTGCATTCCGTCTTCTCAGGCTCGTCGTTGTGGGGATCCGTTCCCAAAGTACGCGCCAAGCATGCACACTCACTTTGATCGGAACCCACTTGTTCCAAATTGCTGAAAACATCTTCCTCTCTTCCTCTAATTGCTTGTCATTGTCCTGAGTAAGCCAATTATACGCTGCTTTTGTGTTGTAAACTTCGTCCGGTGAGAATCTCCATTTCCAAAGGTCTTCCTTATCCTGTGTTAAAGTGTACCTGTTCAGCAAGTCAATCAAATTGTTTAGAGTAGGTATCTCTCTCTCAAATAACTCTCTTCTCCAATTCCACTTCCACCTCCAAACTCCCTCACTCCACTCTCCCATCTCCCTCACACTCAAGGAATTATCCCGACATAACTTATAAAGCCTAGGAAAAATCAATTTTAAAGGCCTCTCACCCGCCCACTTTTCTTCCCAAAAAAGAGTTTTACTCCCATCTCCAACTTCTTTACCCAACCCAAAAAAAAAACCAGCTCACACCACCCTCTTCTACAGCCTTTAGAACCTCCCCCCACCAATCCGAGACACTCCCACTCCTCCCTCCTACACTACCCATCCCCCCAGACGTGCCCCATCTCGACCTAATCACTCTAGCCCACAAACTCCCCGGATTTGAGAGAAATATCCATACTCATTTTCCCAAAAGAGCTCTATTGAAACACTCAAGATCCCTCACCCCAAGACCCCTCGTAGATTTTGGTTTACAAATAATTTTCCACTTTATCCAAGAAATTTTATCCTTACTCTCGTCACTCCCCCCCCCAATAAAAAGATTCTTTGTAGACGCACAATTTCGCTCAAGACATTTTTAGGAGCACGGTAGGTAGATAAATAGTAGACCGGTAGAGACGCTAGGACAACATTAATCAAGGTAAGTCTTCCCCCTATGGATAGATCTAGACCTTCCAATTTCCTCAAACGATTCCGAACTTTCTGAATAACATGGTTCCACTCGGACGCCTTTCTGTGTGCACATCCAACTTTAACCCCCAGATAGACAAATGATTCATCCCCCACTTGGCATCCTAGAATACCGTGATATGCTTTGCGTATCATCATAGTTCAGATTAATCCCGATCAAAGCGCATTTACCCGATTGACTTTCAACCCGCATACACCATCTCCAGATTAATTATGAAGCTTTTCGTAAATAGGACATTCTCCTTGAAGCTTTGCCAATAAAGATAGTATCATCCGCAAATTGAAGGTGAGATACTGAAAGTCTTGTCTCTTCCCACACACATCGGAGTAAATAAGCCTCTCATCGATGGCTTTTTTTTAGCAAAAAGGCTTAGTCCTTCCGGCCGCAATAAGAAATAGGAAAGGGGAAAGAGGATCCTCTTTGCCTAAGGCCTCTTCCTAGTTGAAATTCTTCCGTCGGGCTTCCATTAATAAGAATCGATGCATGGGTCCGTAGAGATGCATTCCATGATCCACTTAATCCATTTTCTCGAGAAACCAAATCATCCATAATGGGTCCTCAAATACCCCCAATCAATCGAATCATATGCCTTTGAAAAATCGATCTTGTAGAGAAGGCATTGCTCTTTCCTTTTCTTTTCAGATCTTCCATTACCTCATTAAGGACCACCACACTATCCAGATTTGTCTACCTCCAATGAAGGCACATTGTTGTTTCTGGAGATGATGAATTCCAACACTTTGCTCAATCTAAGCGCGAAAGTACTTTTGAAAATCACTTTGTAGATGCAACCCGGATTAGCGAGATTGGCCTATAATCCGAGAGACAAAGGGCTTCCTCTTCTTTCTTCACGAAAGTACTATGAATGAAAGGTTAAGGCCTTTTTACTAACTTTATGCGTGCTCATGAAACTCCTTTAATATTATTAAGAAATCGCTTTTATTTCCTCCCGTAAGTCTTTCAAGAAACCAAAGTTGAATCCATCGGGCCCCGGGCTTTTGAGCTATCACAAGAGAACACAATGCGATTCGGATCTCCTCCCGGAAAAACCAAAGAATCAACATTTGGTTCTCCATGGGGCCGATCTTATGAGGGCGTAAATCGGGGCTAAACACGGTCTTGTAACCTATTCTCCGTGAAGTGTTTTCTAAAGAAGTTTGAGGTGTCTTTTTTTACTTTTTTCCACCTCTTCACACCATTGATTATCAAGCACTACACCCACAATCTCGTTACGTTTCCTCCTCTTGTTGATAACTTTGTGGAAAAAGCTTGTGTTTGCATCACCTTCTCAAATCCATTTAGCTCTCGCTTTTCGTTTTTAAGAGACTATTCTTAAGATTAAGGTTGCAAAGCAGCAAAGAAAGGCACGCGTGTCTCGTTTCTTTTGATAATCTCCATTTCTTCTAACCCAAAGGCATCATCTATAGTGTCCAATCTCATAATTTCTCTTCTTTTCTTCAATCCTCTTATCCGGGGAGCCAAACACGTTCTTATTCCAAATTTTAAGGTCACCTTTTGAGCCTCTTCAATTTTTCCTTAAGTATATAACGCCCGAGCCCTCTACATCATAGCTCCTCCATGTGGCCACCACGAAGTTTTAAATCAAGATGATAACGCCACGCATTGACAAACCTAAAAGGCTTCGGGCCCCAATCCTTCACTTTAATTTCTAAGAACATTGGGCAATGATCCGATAATGATCTACCAATAGCTTTGTGATGAGAATTTGGCCACTTTAATAGCCACTTGTTGTTGAGCATCACCCGGTCAATTCTGCTTTTGCACGTACCGTCTGGGCTATACCATGTATATAATCTGCCGTGAAGTGGCATATCTATAAAGCCTTGTCTCCCTGATGAAGTTGTCGAAAGCCCGAATATCCCTTCTGTTAGCTATTGCTCCAATCCCTGATCTCTCTGATTCCCTTCTAATTGAGTTGAAGTCCCCCAGTACACAGATGCAACACTCATAGTTCTGGTCTACCATTAATTGTAACATGTCCCACAACACGAGCCTATCATAGAGTGGACACATGGCATATACGTTGATTATACAGCATTCTGTTCCATCCGAACCCCATATCCCAACTACTACTACAGCCCCTTGCACATGCCAACAACTCCTAGCAGTAAACAAATCAGAATTCCAGATGGATAAAATCCTCCGACCTTCCTACCGACTCCCTGTATGCCCACCACATTTACCCATCCCCCAAATTGATCTAATCAAGAATTCATCAATCATCTCTTTTTTTGTTTCCTGTAAACAAACAAAATCCACACCAAATTTTCTGATAAATTCATTTACCTCTTTACATTTTGCCCTGCACCCCAAGCCTCTGATATTGTAGCTTAAGAACTTCATTGGATACTTTCTGCATTGATCTCCTTGTCCTCTTCGTTTTGTGCTCCACTCGTACCTTCCCCTATTTCCAGCTTTTTCAAGATTTGTTCCTCCCCTTCAGACGCTGATAGGCCCATAAGTTTGTCTATTTCCCACGTCTTCAGCGCCTCCTTTGTAGGCTGATATTGTACTTTACTTTGCATCACTTTCCCAATCCTCCCACTTTCCTTCCTTCGTCACGTCATTCGTCCTCGGATGAATTTATATCCGAAAAGAAACACACCAAGTTGTTTCTTCTCTTCTTTCTTCTTAGCTCTTTTTTACTGCACCAAAGTTTTTTTTTCCTTGTTTCTTCTCGGCGAAAATAGCCATACTCGGAAGTGGGCCGCTCGTCGTTCTGATTTGTCCGATGGGGTTTTTTTTTCTGTGGTTTTGTTGTGATTGATGACGCGAACGATATTGGGATGGCGATAGGGATTTTGACTCTTGCTGGCTATCTCCCGTGTTATGACTCTGGTTCCTATCCTTACTTCCTGGGCTGAGTTCAATGGAATGAGTTGGTCCATTAATTTTATTAATGGGCCCACCCATCGTTTTATTCAATCTGGCCCCTGGACTCAAATTGCTGATAGCTGCAGATTGGGCCCAATTAATTGAGCTTTCAGGGTGAACTTTCTCTGATGGAGGTTGTCTGGGCTTGTCCAACCCCATCTTCGGCCCGTTATCCGCAGAAATTAAATTAGCAATATGCGGCCCATCACAATTTTCATTAATTGCGCAGGCCACACCTTCGTGGGGTCCATCCAGGGGGCAATCCTCATTAACAGCCATTTTTTTCATTATGATCGAGTCTGTTGGAATCTCCAAGAACTAGGAAGTTGTTACTCATCATTAGACTTGGTCCCCCAACCTCGATCCGCGTGCTAGGGTTTCGGTTACCCTTGCACGTTTCCCACTCTTAGTCCGTCAATTCCTCTTCTTCTTCGTTTTCAATTACCGCCGCCGCCGTTGGCCCCTGGTTAAACAACTCATCCTCGTCGCTCGACCAATCTGACTCTTCCATCGGCGTTAACGTCGTCGAACATTGGGAACCAGAGTTACAGACTGGATACTCCTCCATAATCTTGATATTGAATATGCGTTTATCAATTTCCACTTTAAACGAACAATTAATCTCCTGTTGGTAGGATACTGTTACCATGACTCTTGCGACGTCCAATGTTTCCTTGTTAGCCGTGCTATGATCCAATTTGATGAACTTGCCGACTTTACTACTTGCAATGCTAAAGAATCTTTGATTCCAGGCATGGATTGGTACCCCTATCCACCTAGTCCAAATCTTTCTCCTATGACATACGTCCTCTTCCCGCCACGTTCTAACCCATTCGAACCAGTATGAAAACCACTCCTCCATGTCTTTCATTACTTCTTCCATAGACTGGTTTCTCATGTTTTGGATAAGAACCGCCTCGTCGCCCATGTATCTGATTATCAAGATTGTGCCACATTCACTTCGGATCTCGTTTCCATTCTCCTCCCATGAAAAACTTGTCACGAAGTGCTCCCATCCAACACGAGCTCAGCCACTCGATTCCGAATGCATTGTTTCAAACGCAAATGGATGCGCTGCATTTCTAGCCAAAGTTCTCTGTATGGCTTGGTCATTATCTGAAGCTTTTTGGGCTGCTGAAAGATTTTGAACGTTCATCACGGCGGCCTCTTTGAATGTCTTTCCCGGTGATCTTATTCCTAGCTTTGCATCAAAAGGTTTTGCAAGTACTGCCCTGGGTGCCATTTGATTCCTCTCATATCTTGGCCAATAAGCCCTTATCTTGATAGCTATCAATCCACATGTTATTCAGCTTCTCCAATGTCCCCTAGATATCCTTTACTTGGTCACTCTTGAATCTCACAAAACCAAAAGCCTTCCCTGCTTTATCTCTTTTCTTAGGGCAAAAGAGATCCAAAACCTCCCCAATCACACTGAAAATCGACCGAAGTAGTTCCATACTACAGTTTTTCGGAAAGTTTCGGAAAAGGAAAGATTTTGATTCTCTACCATTGAAGTTGGAATGTCCAATCTTGCCGCTATCTCTACCGTTCTCCACTCGGACTCTACCTCTCCACCTACCGGAATTTTTCTGCCTCACCGGATTTCGCTCGGAACGGGTTAACCTAGGATCTACCCAATACCTCACCCTCTCACCCCTCTCTCTAAAATTTCTCTCTCTAGCCATTAATTTAACAACATTAATCTAGTGATTTGTCTTGTAAAACTAACAATTCTTTGTAATTTAATATTACAAACACCTCGTGCATTTCTCTTATAAATGTCAAAAAGGTTATAATTAATGAGTTGGTCTATCATAAATAAATTTCATAGTATAGAATTAAATTATTTGATCAATTTTATTTGTTCAAATAAACTTTTCTAACACAATAAACTTGACTCTATTATACCATGAATAGATTCACATACCAATAAATGTTCGTCCTATAATTTTTCATAATAAATCAACAGGTACTGTTGAATTATGAAACGGGTAACTAAATCCGCCGGTTTCACTGTACACGTGTATGCGTAGATCATTCTGATTGGTAAAAAGTGAGGTGATTTTGATCTCAATTCTCACACTTCATGCTTACATCAATGCCCCATGCCTAACACGTGGCAGTCTTAAAATGAGATTAATTAGAATATATAGTCCTTGATCTTAGGTGAAAAGGGCAACCTAATTGGTGCGCCCCATGGATCAAGTATCACACTAATTACCTAAAATAGTACAAGCTCCAATTTATTTGATTTAGTTAATTATTCTCTTAAGTGATAAGATTAACCATTTTTGTGTCTTTTTATCCACTTAATTAGTGATCGTGAGGAGGTGGGCAACATAAGAAATATCTATTTGGGATATATATAGTGTCCTTTGATGTAACGGAATGCTAATCTCCTTGCAATGAAGAGGTATCAATATAATGACAATTAACTAACATATCTATTTAACCACAAATTACACCAATCGGATATATATATATACCAACCTATATTATATATTGCTTCTAGTTAAATGCAATGGACGGTTTGCGCTTAGACTGAGGCTAAATCTTTCATACATCATATAGATGATACGATTTTATATTGTATTTTAAAATCATTCAATTTATTTATACTAAATTATACAACTAATAATATAAAAAACAAGTTACATAGTTCAGTGTAAACAAATTGCATGATTTTAAAATACACTATGAATATGCACGGTGCACCTGGTGCACGTGAGACCTACCCACTAAATCCTACAATGTTTCACGGTTATTTTTTATTGAACTAATTAATTAATATAATTAACACCAATACACCATAGCTATTAATATAGTTTGGTTTGTTTGAGTTTCTTGCCCAATATTTTTAGTATTGATTCTTAAATAGTAGACCTAGAATCAAATAATTGGTCGTATGCTCTATTATTGAAGCCGTGTCTCTTTGGGGTTTAAGTGAAATTGAGCAAATCCTATCTTTAAAATCATTGATGACTTTTCAATGTAACAATATTGACATTGAAATATGGCCAATAGTGCTTATTTAATAATTATCGATGGTTTGTTTCAAGTTGCAAGGAGAAATTAGCTGTGGTTGTCACAAAACCAAGAAATAAAAGGTAAGGCCAATAGATATGATCGCAAGAATAATGCACAACCCTTGATTTTGCGCATGACACATCGCAAAGTGACAAAAATGAAGATAAACCCTCACCAGATTAAGTGCTTTCAAATAGGAAGGAATGGGCAAAGGGAATCATACAAATTGTTACTGTTGTATGTAGTACAGAACCAACTTATGTACTGCACTATTGTATTATATTCTTTATTAATTAGGTTTGATTGTTTAGATTTTATGATTTAATTGATGTGATCCTAGACTTAAGTGGACTCTGAACTGCTGGCCAATAATGCAATCTTTGGATTTGGACATTTTGACTTTCTAAAAAATATAATAATGATAAATAATAATTATAATAATAAATCCCTAAAAATCGTTAATCGGTTAAGAAATTAAGAATACGTCATGAGGTGATGATTCAGTAGTAAAACTGTATTTTCGATATATATTAAATCCCTCGGAAGATATGTGAATTTCATTCTAAGTTTATGTTAACTTGGTTTATTCTTTCATTTATTTATCCACTTTTTTTTTGGATAAATTTAGTCACAAACAGAATCTCAACATATACATGAGACTCTGTCCTATAAAATCAAAATCATGTTCGTTAAATCTCTATATTTATAATACATCCAGCTCATTTTATAGGTCAGGGTCTTATTAGTAAAAAATAAATCAATTCAATTTTGATTCTTAACTCATACACTACAAAATAATATTTGTACGAGAATATTTGAGTTAAAAATTTATTACCGGAACTCTTCCCAAGCAAAGTAATTCTAATACAACAGTAATTTGTATTTTATAAAAAATAAAAATAAAACATTAGCCCATTAGAATTGCAATTAAAGAGGGGTTCTTATCTTCTTAAGAGCCGTATTAGAGTTGAAATTATCAAATTAGGATGAATAAAACTAGTAGTGTCACTTTTGATTTATACGTTGCCACTTTATGTACTAATGGGTTTTTATCAATCTTTGTTAGTGGTAAAAGATGTAATCTTTATTGCTTTCTACGTACCTAATGGGTTTTCATCAATCTTTGCAAAACAAGTCTTTATTATTATGACTCGACGAAATTCCAATAATGGAAAGATAGAGGCTTACATTTAAATTAATCAAAAAGATGGAAAAAAGATGAATATATGAATGGGTGGTTTTTTTGTTTTGTTTTTCTCTCAATTTGTTTTCTTTTTTCTTTCTCTCCCACTTTTACGATTAAAATAGTATAATGCGAATTTGTTTGTGCCGTCAAAAAGATCGAGGGTTTTTTTTATTGACTTTAAAATCATTTGGCTGTTCGAACTTAATTAAAAAAGTATAATAAAAATTTAATTAAGATCGTCTCATTAAAAAGTTTACTTCACAACATATGATATATTACTTTACTCATTAATATTAATTTTTATATTATTTTTAAAAGTTATATTTTTTAACATTAAATACTTTAAGTGAGAATTTATTTTGTTGAAAATTAATAAAAACTATTATTTGCATGAAATGCATTTACAGTCTCACACAAAACTTGTCAAAATTATATGCGTACTACATTTTAACCCGACAAAAATACTGATCTGACCGCATGACATATTCTTCTTCTTCCCATGTATGATATTAACTTACTTAGGATTAATCACTAAAAGTTAAGTTTGAATTTGGAACGACAAATCTTGCAATAAATATAATAAATCATTTATTCATATTTATTTGATAAGATTTTTAAAGTTGAAGTGGATATAAATTAATACGTATAATATTGTAAATAACAAATTCGAATAGAATTCCAGGAGGTTTAATTTCGTTTATGTGCTTAAACTCGAAACAACTGCGAAAAGCTTGGTTGAGTTGGTACGAATTTGTTTTTGGAGGCATTGAAAAGACCATACTTGATGGCCATGGACATATGCTACTTTTAAACCCAAGCCCAATCAACAAGAGGCCCACGAATAGAGGCTTAATAATGAACAAAGCCCACTAGAAAAAACCACCGGGCCTATAGGCGGACCATTATAAATTTATATACGTAAAAAATAAATAAATAATGGAAGAGGCCTCCATGTTGTTGCGTCGAATATTATAAATATCAATATCCTTGGTAAATATTTTATTAAATTAGCTAAAATCAATTTAAAAAATAAAATATAATATAAGAATGAATTTCAAGAGGTTTATTGCTAGATGCAAAATTTGCAAGTAGAGCGGACATGTTCTGGCATTAGGAGTTTTGGTGTGGCATTATCACATCTCCCAATCGCCCCAAAGAAAAACCCTTCGTAAGCCTTCTTCACTCACGCACCAGCAACGCCTTCTCCACCTTGCACACGCCGCCGTCTTCTCCCTTCGCCAACACGCCCAACACTTTCCGAACCCACCGCATTACGCGCGTTTGAATCTAATCTCAGCCCATTCTTGAATTCCTCTCGATTCTTAAACCCTAAATACTAATCCCCTTCTCCGATGCGAAAATCCGTCAGCACCCGAAGAAAATGAATCAAGTAAACGCGTCGCAACATTCATTGCTGTAATGAAGTGTCCGTGATTTGATTGATGAAAATGGAATTTTGGTCACAGAGGGCGTCAATCTCCAAGATTTTGTCCACGGCTTTGTTTCATGGCCAGGCACGTTCGGAATCATCCAACTCTTCTTCTTCATCCACTTTCTGGTTCGTTAAAGTAGTGTCCACTCTCTGTGTTCGCCATTCTCAGTCGCTTTCTGTTTTAAATTCTGATTATTTCCGGATGAATTTGGATCCGTTTGTAGCTCTTGATGTAATTTATCACATAAATAATAGATTGGATAATCCAAGTTTAGCATTTAGCTTCTTTTGTTACTCAAGGCTCAATTTGAGTGTTAATCACCCGGAATCCACATTTGATTTGCTCCTGAGGTCACTCTGTCGAGTTAATCTTTACGAATCTGCTAAAGTAGTGTATGATTACATGAGAGATGATCGGATTATTCCGAACAACTCGCTGTTAGATTTTGTGATTTCGTCCTTTGCAAATGCTGGGAAGTTTAAGTATGCTGAAGGAATCTTGGTTGGGCACGCTGAACTGTGTAAACAGAGAGAAGAAATAGTTAGCCCCTTTGTGAGCAATAAATTCTTGAGCTTGTTAATCAGTCGAAAACGGATTGATGATGCAGTTGCTTTTTTTAGAGGTCATGTACTGAGGTCGAGAAACTTTGGTGCTGATAATTACACTTTTAACATAGTGATGCGAGGTTTGTGCTTGGCAGGTAAAATTGAGAAGGCTTTTGAGCTTTTTGAGATAATGAGGAGTTTTGGTTGTCGTCCAGATATTTTTACATATAATACTTTCATTAACGGGTTGTGCAGAGTTGGCAATTTGGACAGAGCACATGATTTACTGAGAGAAATTCAATTCCAATGTGAATTTTCTCCAGATGTGGTGACTTACACCTCAGTCATTTCTGGATACTGCAAATCAGGCAAGTTGGAGCAAGCTGCAGCTCTTTTTGATGAGATGATTAATGGTGGGATAAAGCCCACCTTGTTTACGTATAATGTAATTATTGATGGATTTGGGAAAAACGGTGAAGTGGCCTCAGCAGTGAAGATGTATGAAAGGATGGTCAGTACTTGTATTCATCCTGATGTAGTGACTTTCACATGTCTCATTGATGGGCATTCTCGGGTTGGAGATATAGACCAATGCATGAAACTTTGGGATGAGATGAATAAGAGGAAATTTTCTCCCAATGCTTTTACTTTTTCTGTTGTTATTAATGGTCTGTGCAAGGAGAATAGATTCAACGAGGCCCGTGATTTGTTAAGGCAGTTAAACGAGAGGGCAGACATTGTTCCCCAACCATTTATTTACAACCCTGTGATCGATGTCTTCTGTAAAGCTGGGAACATAGATGAAGCGAATGCAATTGTTGCTGAAATGGAGGCAAAGGGGTGTATCCATGATAAAATGACTTTCACCATTTTGATTATAGGGCATTGTATGAAAGGGAGAATGCTAGAGGCTATTGGAATTTATAACAAGATGTTGTCAATGGGTTGTGCACCAGATAGTTTTGCTGTTAATGCTTTGGTGTTCCGCCTTAGAAGGGCAGGGATGGCACATGAAGCCAATGAGATAGAACGAAATGCATTAAGCAGCAAGCACAAATGTACACCATCATCATCTGAGAGACCCTCTGAACTCAGGACTAACACAATTATTCCTGTTGCTGTTTAATTGAGGATGTATTTATTGACACTTGCTCTCAGCGCGTAGCAGTAACATGAGACCCTTCAGTGCATATTGAGAAGATCCTTGTGCCGATGAAACAAAAGAAGGTAATTGCAAGTTTCTTTCCTTTATTTTGGTTCTTTGAGTTTATTATCACTTTTTTATTTTTACTTTTTGTCTTGCTGACTTTCTTATTATCATGCTGTATATTTTCATAAGTGTGTGTTTTTTATTCTTGTGAACTATTTAGGACTATCTAAGCTTTTAAAGTGTAGAAACAAGGAGACCTTGTACTCTAGAAATGGTATCAAGAAACTTGTATTATCTGTGATCTATATAAGTTTTTACTCGTATGCGCCCTGAAAAGCAGATATAAGAATGTGCTCGGTTGTATAGATTCTCATAAACTTTTAATGCATCATCGCTTGATCAGCATAAGCATACACCAAACTGAAGTACTTGAAGAATGATACTATTAATGAATTAGGTTTGAAGTCTTTCAGCATGCTTATTTTCTGTTTATACAAGCCATTTCTGAGGATTGTAGTGCATTTCTATTTGATAGTGTAGTTCTTGAAAATTCGCTTTGGTTGTGTAGTGCACTTATTTTTGCTTAGTTGAATAGTTGTTGGTGCAAGTACCAGCATTGTGTGCTTGATGAGTTGTCTTCTTTCTTCATTACACCCAACAGATGCATTTCCTGTTAGGCTCTTGTTAGTCTGTGTGCAGTCTTGATTATTTGTTTCTTTCTCCAGTTGCACTTGCTTAGTCCTTTCCTCTAGAAATCTTCACTGTACACCTTTCCCCTCTATTATCACCAGGTCTTGTTTTTTGCTTTATTCTCTGATATTTGGAATTGGATAATGCATCCAATAAATCCATTCGTTTGCTTATGAAATAATCTTTTCTATAATTTCAGGCACACATGTGTTCATGAACTACTTTGGCGTATAACCAGCATGCTTCAAGATGGTGAAAGACGATTTCTCTCTTGGAGGAGACTTCCAGTGGCTAGGAAGGTTTAAGCCTTGTGCTACATCGGGGGCCAGTTTTTTTTCATCCGAGTCCTCTATCGTAAGTTATCTTTCTTTATTGTATCTTCAGAGTTCCTTCCCCCCTGTCTATTTGACTGGCTCTCGCACTCACATACTACACAATCAAAAGCATAAATACAGAAATCAAGTGTTTTCTTGTGTTTGGTTGGAGAAAAAGGAGCGCATACCAGGACTGGGAGAGATCATTTTAAGTTTTGGAACACTTTTGAATCGTGATGTTATTTCAACACTGACACGAGTAGATCTTGTTTGTGGAAAAGGACATCAGTAGAAGATTATAACCACACGTAAAAGTGCCACTCTTCTAAGGAAATAGCCCATGGTCCATGTTGAATCTTATGCTGGACAATTACTTCAATTTGGTCTTTTGTTTACTTCATTTTTCCCAGTGGTTCTATAAATGATTAAAGTGCTATTATGATGGATTAGTGATCGGATCAGTTCCAACTAGTTTAATGAAAATTATCCGTAAGGAGTAGGTCTCCAGTGAACTAGGTTTATGTGAACTCACTTCTCACTTCTTCACAGTATCACCTCTTAGCATATGAAGTATCACCATCTAAAAAATACTTGATTTTGTGTGTTACCCTTTTCAAGATTACTAAAGAATGATACTTCATATACTAAACATTATTGCTTCTTATGCTAAACAGTGAGGTTCACCATAAAACTTTTGTGAACCAAGTTCTTAGATATAGTGATTCATGATTGTTATTATCATCACCAAGGATTTTACTTTCTTACTAGGTTCAAGATTGGGTCTTTCGTCCAAGAAAGGTCTTTTGAGGCGTGGTGAAGAAAAGAGCCTCGTCTACCGCTCATTAGACATGCCAGGGTTTGGGCTACTAAATCCCCTAGAAACTCCTCGAGACAAAGAAACACATTGAACCGAGCCTCATGAAGCTTGGAGTGAGATATCCCCGCTGAAGAGACAGTGTTTGAATCTTTCGACCAATACCTATATTAATGATCACGCCCCTGATAAGGAATCCTGCTTGTAAGAGGGAGGGATGGTGTATCCAACACATGTAACAACACAATTTTGGAGGGTCAAATTTTGAACAACTTGGGATTTTTTAATCCATGTAACTGTATATATTTAGTTAATTTTTTTCCCAATGGAAGAGTTTAGTTTTTAAATTGAGTTAGGGAATGTTTGGTTAAGCTTATTCAGATATTAGAAGATTCTAACCTTTTACATCATAAAGATACAATTGTAATGATCAATTTTGAAGGAATTTGTTGAATAAGATCCTGCTTCGACATTAAATTGGGATGTACCTTTCTGAAAAATATTATAAGATGGTAAACGTTTTAATGGTTATAAGATTTTCTTTGTAAAAATTATTATAAATTAAAGGAGTTAGATATTAATTTTTATAAGCTAATCTAAAACAAACTTACAATGTACTCCACCTCCTTTTAGAGGAATAAAGTAATTTTTTTGGGTACAGTACAGCCCATATTTTTTTGATAAAGTCTCATGTGCAACTGCTGCACGGACTACCCATATATCATAAAACATGTTTAATATATTCAATGGGTCAAGTATTTTTTTAAATGCGTCAAGTATATTGAATGAGTGTATGGTGCACTTGGGTGCAAAAGTGACTCACTCACATTTTTTCTGTCTTTTCCACTTTTTAGTGTTTTGAATTCCTTATCCACAAAGCTTATCTCATGTTTGGTATAATTTTCGAAAAACATTTTTCTCTTTATGATTAAACCTATGTTAGTCATCAAAAGTGATTCAAATTTAACATTATAATGACATACATTTTTAATTTAGTATTGTGAACTATAACTGATTACATATTTTTATAACCATAAATTTAGGTTTGAAATTCGAGATAAATCAAGAGTCTTATTTTATTAAATTGTTAGTATGCAAATTTATTTGCAACTTTGTTAGATTATTATTTTATACTATCATTGAGACTATAGAGTTATATAAAGATTAATTTCTGGAAAATTTATTAATTTAGCTTAACGACCCCATTGGTGATTGAAAATCTATTATATTATCAAGTACCAATTTAGAAATATTGAAACATATACGTTTGTGTAGATATATTATGCATGTGTGCCGGCAAAACATATCATGTGTAGTACATAATAATATGTGGATGTGAAGAAATAATGATATGAGAAATGATAAACGTGTTTAATAAATGTAATATGAAAACGCACGTGCCATTTTTAAATTATTTTTTGCTTGCAGGATTGCTGCTTTTGCTATTATGCTCTTATCTATTTTAAGTTTTCTCCTCTCTAATTGAATCGTCTAATGTCCAATTTTATTGTGTGATAAGATTTTTAATTTTATATAGTGAAAGTATTAGTATTAGAGAGACAATATATATATATAGTTCTGATATGGAGTCTAATATTAGGCTTTTTATGAAACCTAATAACTTATGTGGCATTCTCAAACTAAGCCTTAAACCATAAACCGTAAACCCTAAACCATCAACCGTTCGGGTTGGGTGAACCATGAACCACTTGGACCGATTTTGAGTCGGGTTGAGTTGGGTTGGGTTCGAACCGGGTAAAAAATCTATTAGGCTCTATAAGGAGCCCAATATTAGGTTTCATGTCAAAATCGTATATATATATACATACATCTCATTTAGGAGTTCATCTTGAATTGAAATAATCATGTACATATTTCACTAGCTAATTAATGATTAATGTGTGAGTATAATTTGGAATCTAAATATCCGAATGAGCATGTAATTGAAAAATAAATCCGACATTTGCCAAACACACCACAAGATAAATCAATTGGTTTGTAGCAATTTGTTGTCATATTAGGCCAAACGGGTAAATGGGTCCCACCAGCTATTTTTTTTTCTTTCTTTTACATTTCTTCTAATTCCCTAACTTGTGAAATAAAAACAAAGATGGATATTTCTTAGAGCAGTCAGGGTGTCGTACTGACTGACAACAGTCAATTAATTTGAACCATTAAATCTTAAATTTAAAGACTTAAAATTAATAATTGTACTAACCATTGTTTTACATCGAACTAACTATCGATTTGTGTCGTACTATCGCGCTTTTATAATAAATTTAATAATTTTAAAAATATAATTATTAATTTACAAATTTATCCTTACTATTCATTCTTTTCTTTTAAGAAATATATTTTATTTAATAAATTCTCAAATTGTTCTTCCCCTTTCTCTCCTGAACAAGGCCTCGTTCACGCCAAAAAATTGACTCTTGTTCTAATCTTGCCGGTCTCCTCCACCGTCATTGTCGTCGGTCTCCTCCGCCAACATAACTGCAGCTCTCAATTTCCTCCATTAAAACACTATCTCAACCATTACTTATAATCTATGGACATGATTTTGCCATGTCTTTCAATTATTTGATTCATAAAAATTAGAAACCCACTCTTTCATTTTACAGATAAAAACCAGAGGCTCCGTTATCAATCCACTTAAACCCACTGTGGGAACAAAATAAATAGCCTGCAATTCAGCAAATATAATCCACCTCTTCTTTAGTCGTGTTTGTACGCGACATATAAATATAACCGAGTATTGAAACGGATAAATTGTGATGACCCACACACCAATTACCACATACAAGAGTAATAAGGGAGGAAATGCCTATTTTTATTGATTAATAATGCAAATTACAGCCCAGAAAATCCTGAATACAAAAAACTCAATACAGCAGAATATATGCATTCTTCAACAAAATGATGATTAAGGAATGAAGGAATAGAGAAATGAATCAAAGGTAAACTTGGATCCTTTTTTTTGTAGACGACAGCATCGATCTCTTTGCACCGAAATAGTGGAAAGGAGATTTATGTGGAAAGAGTAAAATGATCATTGGAGGCATTGGTTTGTACAGTTGGATTTGGGGAAAGTGTTCGCCGGCGAATTGGAGGCAATACTAGAAATGATGAACAAGAAAATGTACTGTGAACGATGAATGAACGGGGAGACAGAGGGTTTAAATATTTCTGCCCGACCCATTTACAATAAAACCAGTTTAAAATTATAACAGGACCTGACCCGTTACACTAGCTTTAACTCAGATGGGTTGCATTTCTGATGGGTCCGGATTTAATTTGTTATTTTTAAATTTGATTTATGGAAGGTTAAGATAGTAAATGTACATATTACTCAGTCTTCCATAATCAAATAGGTCAACTTAAGATCTTGTTAGTTGTTAGGTCTTATTTTTTCCATTTTCACCCGTTTTTTTTTAAGTATTGATAGGATGATATATGCGGATGTATTGGTTTTTGTGTTAAAATCCGAAAGGTATTTATTTGAATGAATTTGTGCAAAAATGTGATTATGTGAAATAGTAAGAGGTCTCAACGGGGGTTTTGTTTGATTGAATTATTTTTATAAATTTTACTTTGAAAAAACTAGAAGAAAATGAAACTACGTTGAATTGCATGCTTTGAATATATTATCATCATTCTAATCATAAAGGTAAAAAACAAATAACTTTGTTATTAAAAAACAGGCCACATATTATAGACCGCGTATTCACACATCACACATCACACATCACACATCACACATCACCAACATAGCGTTGGTAGCATAGAATTTCAAAGAAAAAAAGAGAAACCAAAACTAAGTCCAGAAAAGCCTATATATGACTTAATATTTCATTATGAGAAACAACAAATTAAGAAATAAGAAAAGAAGAACGACTTTCCGTGTTTTCGTGACCCATTGGTCAGTAATTCCTGTTTATTTATCAAAAGAAAATCTCGATGTCAAAATACCATACTTAAATTATAAACAATTTCATCTATGGGGTGTTTGCAAAAATTTATGGTTTTAAAGAAGTGATTATGAGAAAAATAATTAATAATAGAAGTTGATAGTGTTTGTAAGAAAATTCAAAAAAAAAATTAATAGTGTTTACAAAAAAAGTTAAATGTTTTTAAAAAATACTAATAAGCTACTAAAAATATCATCTTTAAAACTTATAACTTGTAGATTATAAGCTTTTTTTTATTTAAAATTTCTTGAAAAAAAAAAATAAAACATTCTAAATTATTTTTTCAGACACAATTTTAGTGATTTAAAATCACTTATAAATTTTAAAAAAACATCCCATTGAGATGGTACCACAACTTAAGAAATAAATAGAAAAAACGGTGAAAAGGGGATGAAAATAAAAGCAAAGAGTGTCAGTGTCAGCATCCCAGAATTCCTCCTCCAAATACTGAAATTCTCTCTCTTTCTAATTCTCTCAAAATAAAAAGAAGCAAGATGGAATCGAATTCGAGGCTTACGGAGTCGGAAATGGACGCAGTTTTGCAGCTAATTAAACTCAGCGGAAATTCAAATTCCCCCAAGATTTATTGGGCGAAAAAGGAAGAAGGAATCGAAATTAGAGAAGAAAGCGTGGGCGAAACATCATCTTCCACATCCACCCTAATTAATCCACAAAAGTCGGTGGAAATAGAAGCTTTGCCCAGACGAAGAAAAAAATTCCTCCCAATTTCTCATGTCTATACTAAATCTCAGCCGTTGATCAACAATCGCACTAAAAGAGACAAATGATGATTTAGGGGTTTTGGAGCTTTTGATTTCCTCATCACTGCCCATCTTGGTAATTAAATTGTATATATATAACTATATATGCTTAATTATTTTTCTTTATGCACTATGGAGTATGGACACTAGTTAATTAATTTTCATACATAATATATGCAGTTTTTATTTAAGTAGAAATAACATTATCTTTTCCAGTGTTCATGGGATAAGAGATCTTCATATGATAATGTTTCACCTGTGTTAATTAATTATATATTTCACGCGAATTAAGTTTTACTTTAATTTTTTAGAAATTTGAGTTCGTATCTTTAGTAAATAATTTCATGATTTTATGGATTTGTTTTAGATAGTTTTTAATGGTGTATTTCTATGCGACTATGTGAAACAAGGTGAGTACGTATTCTAGATGTATTCATTAAGAATTACAACATGCAGTATACAATACTCGAATATATAAAATGTTCATTTATACAGTTTGATTCTATGCTTTCCATTATGATTTAATTTTACTTTTTGTGTTTTACTTATATCTATTATGAGCACCATTACGCGGTGTTATAATCATATGTTTAAATTATAAATATATAACTTAAATTGATATATCGAAATCGGTGATTAATTGAAATGTTTCTTCAATCAGACTTTTTGTTTTTAATCATCGACCATCTATAAATTCTAAAGAAAATAGATATGCCAAGTCGTGTTTGACTCAACTTTAAATTTAATAAATACAGCATAATAAGTTATAGTGAGTAATGGATGAGAAGGTTTGTGATGAAGTCAGTTTCCATCATTAAAATTATATGATATTTAATGTTTTAGTTATTTATAGTATTAGAATAAATCTTATTAAGTATTTTTGATATATTTTTTTGTTTTATCAAGATACAATATGTGAATTTTTTCCTTATTTATGTTCGACTTGGCCACTAAGTGGTACTTGGGCCAAAAGTCTAGGATTTCCTTTTCTGCACTATTAGTATTAACAAAAACTTGTATAGACTTAGTTCATGCTATGAACCTTGTTTTTAATTCATGATATTTGACCCTAGGGTATACAGGTAAAGTTTAACGCTTTAAAAAAATGTGTCGGGAATAAGTGAAATTGATCAAATAAGGTTGCATTTACTTTGAGTGATAATGTTTGATAATAATTAATGATTTACCCTTATCATCTATTTACTTTGAATGCTGATTATTTTTTTATTATCCCATGACCCGGGAATAACCCGGAAATTTTCAGTTTTCTGTGGATTGTAAATCCCACCAAAAGAGGTGTGATAATTTATTTCATTGTGGGATATTATTGATATTACTTAAATACCCTTCTACAATAAAAATGGAACCACCCCTAACTTCTCTAATGCCGTTGGGAATCGCCGGAACAATTTGTTGCTTCATCGTCACCATCACCTCCACTATTAATCTCCGTATTTCTCTACACATAATTTTTGGAATAAAGATTATAAACCAAGGCCGCAGGCCCGCAGTCGTTGTCTTCATGCGGATCAATTTCAAATCCATCATTTTTCATATGATCTTTTTATATAATTTCTAAAGTTATGTAATTAATTTATTTTGCAGATCCGTTTTTTTTTTTTTTTTTGTATTTCGGAAATAGTTAGATTTGTATATGACTACTATTATTATGTAATGGGAATATTATGCTTGCAGTCCGGTGCGTACAAATTCTGGATATTTGCTTTTGTTTTAACTTTTGATATTAATTTTTCTTTTATTAATCTTGAATATATTTGAGTTTTGAAATGTATATGCTTGTGTTTGATATGAATTCATATGTCTGCTACAAAATATAAACTTTTGGGAAAGGATGAAGGTGGAGGCGTGGGTGGAGGCGTAGGCGGAATGAGGGTATTTCAGTAAATGAGTAAATTGAAATGTATCAACTTAATTTAAGTAAATGATGGATGAGATTAAAAGGTTCCATCTATGTCTCCTATTTCATCTCACCTTATCATATCTGCTATAATCCTTATTTTCAAAATAAACGGACTCTAATTCAAGTTTATAACATACACCTGATTCATGGGAGATCAACTCATTAGTATTAGTATAAATAAGTGTTCATTTTGATTGCAAGAGACGTTTAAAGATTGAAATATAAAGTATTTTTTAGGAATTTTTCCGAGTATCTAGCTGTAGATGTGGTTTTAATGACAGATTTCTTGACGTGGTTTTAATAAGAAAAAATGATCAAATACTGTCCATTTAAACCAAGTTTCAGTGTTTCTTAAGTAAAATTAACGTGTTTAAATTTAGTTTGTTGTTTTATTGAATTGGATTTGAATGAAGTTTAAGACTATCGGTCATGCGTGATTCAAAATCAAATGACTTAATCAATACGTACCCTATGAATTAATGATTACTTGAGAATACACAATTACCCCTCATTCTTCCTGTTCATAATATGGGGTGAGGTGGCGTCGTGAATCTTGAGTTGCTATTTTTTATTTTAGTTTTTTATGTACCAATTTTATTTTTATTTTTGGTTTTTGTTGGGTGATTTTGGTGCAGGTGTTTTGGTTTTTTCTTTCTTTTTGAAGAATTCAAACTTACTTATGTTATTTGAAATGCAAATCAGCGCGGCTCTGTTCTCTATGAGAAGGTGAAATTAATTGATTAATTTGGCTCTTGTAATTAAAATTTGACGATATTAGGAGAGAGAAATGGTGGGTTTGTTTTGGAGGAGAGAGAAAGACTCTCACTTCTCAAGAAGAGATGTGACGGACGGTTGAAAATGTGATAATGGAGTGACAGGGGTGGAAAACTATAATCCATAAATTGGCAGTGCTTACAATGGAAACTGTGATGGAGTGTACGTTTTATTATTTGAATATACATTTTTATAAAGCGAATGTATATTTATATTTATTCAAGTGTATATTTTATTATTTGGTATACATATTTTTGAATGTATATTTTATTATTCGATAATACATTGTATTATATGAGTATACATTTTTTAAGGATGTGCATTTACTGTGAGCAGATATACTATAAATTTGTTAACACTAATGTAATAATATTTGTTAAAAAATGAAGAAAAATAAAATAATGCAAATCCTATTTGGATGATTAGCAATTTTGGTAGTGGAGTAGAGATAGGGGTGTGATGGCGTGGGTCCGTCTGACACAATTTTTTTGTAAGGTGGGTTGGGGAGCTAAAAAAATTAATAATAATAATAATAATAATAGTTTTAAATAGTCAGGTTAAAATAGGTACTTCAACTTTAATATTGTAGCTATTATTATTGAAAATGTTGACTTTGGACTTTTAAAAAAGTTAACTTTAACATTGTATTACCTCCGTCCCAAATTAATTTTCACAGTTGACTTTTACACGCGTTTTTGCGAGCGAGTTTTATATTAGTAATTAAAATGATAAAGTGACTTTAAAGAGGGTTATGATATACGAGAGGCTTATCTATCAAACTACTCCTTAAAAGTTACTTTATCATTTTAATTACTAATACAAAACTCTCTCACAAAAAAACGAGCGTAAAAATCAACCGTGAAAACTGATCTAGGACGAAGGGAGTAAACTAAGAGTTTCCCACCCGATGATTTTTCGCCATCTCACATAATTTGCCTAGTCAATTTGTAAAGTGACTAAAGTCCATAATTTGATCCAATTCTCTTGATAAATTTGAGTGATCTTGCATCAAAGATTTATCTCTTGAATTGCCCATAGACTATTCCGAAATTGCGTATAGAAAGTATGTTGATGGGAATTTTTGTAATCTTAATAAAATTATTAAAAATCATGAATTTGAGTTACAATTAATTTATTTGATTATAAAAAATAAAAACTATTGGATAATCCATCCAATATATGTAAGTTGATTGCCAAAAGTATTTTGTACTCCATATTTGAATGGGTGAGACAATCTATTTATGACAAAATTCACCATAAACGTCATGCGACAAAATTTCGAGAAGGAAGGTTACGACTTACGAATATTAAAAAAGAAAAAAAATACACATAATTATTAGATGAGATTGACGTGTTCCATTTATAATCCGTGGAAAAACATCCATCCGCAAGAAATTGCAGACTATCAAATTACGAGATCTCTGATTTCGTATATAAATCATCATACGATTCAATAGCAGAATTCAAATTCCGTTATCCAAAAACAAGACGAATAAAAGAATCCAACTTTACACGTTTGGCATTTATATTAAAATTTAGACGAAACTACTTAAGTTGAAACAAAATGGTTTAGATTTTAGGAAGCAAGACAGGTTCAAAGTATACACTTCGATGTCCGTCATATGTAGAAAGTAACGAAATTATCTTAAATTGAAACGGCATTTTTATGGTTTAGACTATGAATACATATTTCTTTTTACACGAAAAAATTCCATTTCATAAGTACACTATTATTTCTTAATATCGAATCAAATGAAACCATAGTTTCAAAAAAAAAAATATGTATATATATATATATACATTTAAAATATCTTAACATCAAATAAAAATGTGTTCAAAATAGTAATTAAAATTATATTAGAGTCTGTGAAACAATCTAAACCATAACCTCCATTCATGAAGGGAAAAAAATGATTTGGACCAACATTTAACAACTCATTAGAAAGCAGGTTAATTGGGCTGGCCTGTTCAGGTTATGGATTGCGGAGTGCTGGAGTTGTGGCCCGCAAATTATCGTTAGAAAAAATATATCAAAATTAAGAAACTGCATCTACAAATATTCTCCAGATATTTACTGCAAAAATCATTGTTAAAAATGACAATTTTGGAGTTAGATAATACGCCACCCATATTTATACCAAAAATTAAATTAACGACATATAAGTCTACTCTCTCTACTGGTCCACAGCCCAGGTTCTGTTTACATCTGGGTTTTAAAAGCAGAGGTATGGACCTGAAACTGGAGAATTAGTGCTCGAGGTGAAAAACATACTCAGTCAGACGCTGTAATTTACTGGGATCCAGTTTCTGTTCGGTAGCAACTGCTTGCTTCACCACAGTGAGCATTTGAGACGTGGAATCCAACGTCCAGCCTTGTTGTAGCACATCTGAAAAAGAGCACAACTATCATCTATTAGCTCGCGTATCGACAATCCCCAGACGAAAAACGTGTGAAGCTATGTGCTAAATCATATCTTTATAGAGTAGGTCTAGTGTGAAAATTTTCATGTATGAAAATCTATAAAATTGTCCTAAATCAACCATCTACACCCTAAACACTAAATAATGAACCCTAAATTATGATCTATTCAAGGTGAGGTGAACCATGAACCACTTAAATGAAAAGTGAACCATGAACCACTCAATTTTGTCTTACCATCACCAATTACAGAATTTAGTTGTAAATTAAAGTTTTTTCATGTATGAAAATTTTCATACTAGACTTTGTCTTCTTTGTAAGGATAATCTAACACGAGTCTTTCAACCCAAGCACTCTCAAAGTGTCAACCTAAATTTTGTGATGTACCCTGTTCGATTACTGTGAAGTCTTAACTAGCTAAATATAAGCAAGGATGAGAGCTTACAGTTAGCAGCCTCATCTTCTTTCATTCCAAGGAAAAGAGCTATATCATGAATGCTAATTGTTGAATATGCAGAGAGCAGCAATTCAAACATCCTTTTTGTGTAGAGCTCTGCAGTAAATTAAACAATAGTGATGTCAAATGTCAAATGGCAAATGGCAAATGGCAGAAACAACAGATAAGAGGGCAATGGCAAATGGGATATAAAAACACAAGCATTGCTAAGTTAAAAGCATAGCATCATACAAAGAGACAGTAATCTTGTTTTCATATTTTATTTTATACCATTTAGATGACTAGGGCCTGACATAATAGATAACTCACATCATTCCAGTTTTTGTAATATATAAGTATTATGAAAAAGGGAACATGAAGTGTCAACCCTAGAATTAATGAAAGAAGTATCTCTGACAGATGTGTCAATGTGTTGGTGCCAGCATCAGATAAGATGACTATCAGTGGTTTGTATAACCATTCAAATAAAGAAGCATCAATGTACAATAAATATGTGCGACAATCTTCTACAACTGTATACGAGTAATAGAGTTGGAGTCGGTGAACAACTTTTGCGAGTACAAAAGATCACAGGCTTTTCTTAGTAGAACAAACAAAGGAAGCAATATTAATGTAAATCGAACAATGAATCAAGATAAAAGCACTTGATACAGCAGATTAAGATGGCAAAATCAATTAAGCTTTCCTGGTACAAAAGCAATTTAATCAAGGTAATACACATAATAAAGTTGGAAGCACGATTTAGAAAGCATTATTATTATACTCACTGGACATCATCCATGATTGAACCAATGGATTTATAACAACTATAAACACTAAGTTTAGTATAGATCAACAATAAACAAACTAATACATGCACTTACGGGAGAAAGCAGCAACCATTCCCTGGGACTGTACACTCCAATTAAACTCACGAATGGCCTCATGAACACCACCGTAATCCTTCATCCACAGCCTCTGCCCAATTTTCCATACCGCTGATACCTCTGGCTGGTGCTCTTTCACAGCCAACGGTATCTTCTTCCACAAAAACCTTGCACTATTACTGTAAAAAACCATACAGAACAATCAGCATCATCACCAACTCACCGAACAGCTTCAGCACTACAATGCATTTTAGTGGTATTTGTAGGAGCTTTAAGCTGATAATATAATCAGCTTTTATTTGAAAGTGTGATTTGAATGTTTTCAAATTTGATGCTTTTGCTTAAACTATTCACATGACCCAGTGTGATTCACTTATTTGGGATTAAAGACTCAGTTTGTTTATTTTGTTAATCTAAAATCTATAAGTTGAGAATAGTATGCTACTAGCTGACTCTGCTTTTCCTATTAAGCACTCAAATAATTTGTTTTCCCCTAATATTTTATCTTTTATCAAACACTAAACTACTAGTACTTTTTACAAATTTTGCACACTCAACTGTTAAGCATTTTTTTTTCTCAAAATCACAAAATTAAATCACTTACTCTAAAGCGTACTTTTTTTGCAAACACCCCCGTAATGAACATACTAAGCATGAATCGTATTAAATGGGCAATGATAAGGATGAAATTTACATGTCGTTGATGTAGATGTGACCGAGGAGATGAACGGCGAACGGCCATTCTTCGTCAAAACCGAAACCCTCGGTTGCAGCCTGGAATCCGGAAAATATGCAAAGGAGAAATAGAGAAAGTTAGGGTTTTCAGAGGGGATAATAGGGAAAGGCCAGGGTAAAATCAATTACCTGGAGCATTAGGGTATCGCATATGTCGGCGATCTTATCGTAGGATTTGAAAGCAAGTGCTTCATTCAGAGCCGAGAAATCCATTGATGGTGGTACCGCTGCAACTGGCGTTCACTTCGTCTTCTTCTGTGCGAGTGGCAAGATTTTCTGTGGCACAGTGGGCTGGCGCTAGTCTTAATGGGCTTGATTGTCAATATAATTATATGAATGGGCCTTATTTAGGCGATTGGAGGTGGATGGGTCATTTTGGAATATATTTATTCTTTATTTTATTTATATGAATAACTTTTAAAAAATATTACGACTAGGAGCAACTGACCAACTTTACCTAAAGACATGTTTCTTTTAAAATTTCTGCCCTGTTCTTTAAAATTTGAAAACATGCTTTAAGTGCCTCAATTTCAATGTGTTGTATGGACGAATTTTGAACGCAGTACAAATAATACTTAAATATTAAATGTGGTGTATTTAATAAAAATGTGGTTCCTTTTTTATTTTTTTAAGGAAAAAACAATGTCATCACATAGTCTGTAAATTGGCATCCAATCATAAACAATAGACTAGAGTCCGAAACACACACTTCTCCCCAAAACACCACTGCGCGCGACCTTTCTTAATTTAATATCAAAAGTCTAAAAATAATACAACAATTATTATCTTTTTTAGAAAAAAACCGGCTATATATAGTTTCAAGTCTTTCGCTTGGAACTAGGGTGAAAAAAGTGATATCTGCATTTTCTTAATTAATAAATAATATATGTTGTATGTGTCGTGTATGCGTATATTTCACAGCGATCTCCATAATAAGGGCGACGCCGCGACTTCACCAGAGGAAGACTTAGCAAAGAGCCCACGCAACGGAGAGATTGAGTGGTCGGAACTCGTCTCTCCGAGCATACACAAGATATGAATCTTATAGTAGATATGTAAGGAAGATAACTAAGGAAAGAAGATCGGCGAGAGAGATATCTAGAGTTTGCTAACCTAAGGCTTCGAATATCTCATATATACAAAACAACTGTATTCAAGGAAGAACAAACACAACTCTTCACGCATTGCCGTCTTATTTACCTTTTTCGCTTGTTTTATTGTGTTATTCATTGTTTGTTGCCCTATACCTATTTTATAGGCAACAACGATATATAACATTACTCATTTACTTTTATAATGTAGTTATAGGCATTATGAATGATATTTAAACTTTCAACTTACTTATTATAAAAATTTATCCTTTAAAAGGAGGCGGGCAGGGTACCGTTCCGGGCTATCAGACTTTGACCAAATAAATTATCAAGAGACACACTTTGAGACAGTGAAATGAGGTATAAGTTGGGCATTGACGTTTCAACACTTTGGAATGGGTGAATGTAATTTATTCTAAGTTGTAATCCGTCTCATGAATGAAACCGTCTCATATGAGTTTTTGTCAATTATCAAAGGAATATAATATATAATATATTTTTTTTGGAAAGGAAAAGAAATATAGGTTTAATAATGTATAAATGGGCCGAATTCCAATTGTCCAGCCTAAAGCCTTGTTATTCTGAAAGCATATTAGTAATGGGCCTAAATCTAACCGTCCAGACAAAGCTGTATTTTCCAGAAACCATATTAGTAGATAATTTGATACTATATATATAGAGGCCCAACGAAGTAGGGTTTTTCACTCGGTGGTAAGGCGTCGTCCTCCATAGCAGCAGCTCTCAGGTACAAGCCATTGCTTCTCTCATTTCTCCAGCGTATACACATTCTGTAATTCAATCTTTTGCTTGCTACTTTTTTATTTAGATTTGATGATTAAATGTATGGATTGTGATACTTCAACGAAATAACGTTTTTAGATTATTCATGAACGATCCAATACTAGTATATCGTTCAGTTTAATGTTCTGATTGCGTTTTGTTTATTTGTGAAGAGTTTGATTTCGTTTATGAAACTAATTTTTCGACTAAAATCTGATGTTCTTTACGCATATATAGTTATAATGACGCCATCTTACTTGGAACAGGATTCATGTTTTCTCGGTTTATTTATTTTTTTGTGTTTTTCAGAGTTAAGGAGGTGAAAAATGTCGCACAGGAAGTTTGAGCACCCAAGGCACGGGTCCCTCGGTTTCCTTCCGAGGAAGCGCGCTAACCGCCACAAGGGAAAGGGTAACTCTCTTGTTATTTTGCTATTTTTCTTGGATAAAGTATTTTTCGTTAAATGTTGTAATCGCTCGTCTGGTTCATGCTACTATGAGATAAATTTCTACTCAATTGCAAATTCCTAATCAATTTTGAGTATCTCAAGAGTTTTATATATATGTAAATTGTTGCCCTATATGTTAAATATCCATGGCCCTGCTCCATCTATCTTTTATTTAACACTTTCCTATGCCTCGTAATTTGCTGATTTTACATTGAATTGTGCAGTGAAGGCTTTCCCTAAGGATGACCCAACCAAGGCCTGCAAGCTAACAGCCTTCTTGGGTTACAAGGCTGGAATGACCCACATTGTCAGAGAAGTGGAGAAACCTGGATCAAGTAAATTACTTTGTTGATTTATATTCATATTGCCTGTATTTTCTTTTATGTTATTGTCCGTAAATTGCTTAAACATATTGCTACCTGTTTTTTGGTCTGGTTATTCTTCTAATCATATATAACAGGTGTCCTTTTGTGCCACTTGTATCCACTCTTTTCCTTCAATCTTTCCACATGAATTCTGCTGAAACCATGATCCATGTCTCATTTGCAGCCCATTTATCATGGGTTTTTTTAATACAGTATGTAGTTTTCTTAAAGGTGGTAATGCTTTGGGTAGTTTCTCAAGTGCTCCGAAATTTCAGTTTTTTTGGTTACTCATGTTATCTCTTTAGATGTTTCTTTTGCTACATGAAATAAACCACTTGTATTGGTAATTGCAGAACTTCACAAAAAGGAGACATGTGAGGCTGTTACTATCATTGAAACGCCACCCATGGTTATTGTTGGAGTGGTTGGATATGTGAAGACACCTCGTGGTCTTCGCTGCCTGAACACTGTTTGGGCTCAGCATCTCAGTGAGGAGGTGAAGAGGAGGTTCTACAAGAACTGGTGCAAGTCGAAGAAGAAAGCCTTTACCAAGTACTCGAAAAAAGTTGAGTCTGATGAGGGGAAGAAGGATATCCAGTCTCAACTTGAGAAATTGAAGAAGTATTGCTGTGTTATTCGTGTGTTTTGGCTCACACACAGGTATCCACTCTTTTTAAAACTTTTCTATCAAGGTAACAATGCTATGCCAAGAACTCAGGTTTAGAAGTTGACTGGATTCTTTTCATTGTGTAGATAAGGAAGATGAAGGGGCTCAAACAAAAGAAGGCACACTTGATGGAGATACAAGTGAATGGTGGGACTATTGCCCAGAAGGTTGACTTAAACTACGGTTTCTTTGAGAAGCAGGTCCCAATTGATGCTGTCTTCCAGAAAGATGAAATGATTGACATTATTGGTGTCACAAAGGGAAAAGGTTACGAAGGTGTTGTTACTCGTTGGGGTGTCACTTTCGCCTGCCCCGTAAGACTCACAGGGGTCTCCGTGAAGGTGGCTTGTATTGGAGCTTGGCATCCTGCTAGAGTTTCCTTTACAGTTGCTAGGGCTGGTCAGAACGGGTTACCATCACCGTACTGAAATGAACAAGAAGATCTACAGGCTTGGAAAGGCAGGAACTGAAGACCACAATGCCAGCACTGAGTTTGACAGGTGATGTTGTTTACAAAATTCTGTCTCTAGTTTTTTTTTTTTTATTATATATAAGTATTTATTGGCTTTTGTTCAATCAAATAAAATTTCTAATGATGCAGGACTGAGAAAGATGTTACTCCTATGGGTGGATTCCCTCACTATGGTGTCGTGAAGGATGATTTCCTGATGATCAAGGGTTGCTGTGTTGGACCTAAAAAGAGGGTTGTCACTCTCCGTCAAACTCTCCTGAACCAGACGTCACGTGTTGCTCTGGAAGAGATTAAGCTCAAGTTCATCGATACTTCATCCAAGTTTGGACACGGACGTTTCCAGACAACCCAGGAGAAGCAGAAGTTTTATGGTCGCCTCAAGGCTTAGAAAATTATCCTTTGGTTTTGTTTTTGTGTATCAGTATTGCAGAGACCCACATATTTATCTTCTGGACCAATTACTCTCCAGTTGTTTTAGACTTGAGCTTTTTAAGTTCTGTTATGTGACATTGGTTCAATATGAGATCGTTTCTCTCATTCTTTGCTCGTTTTACAGTTTTTATGCCAATTAGTGTTTTGTTAAATTTTATTTCGAAAATGTTCTACGCAATAGTTTTTAATTTAAATCTGCTTTAATTGTTGAACGTGTTTATATCTACATTACGAAAGTAAATAAAATACCAATTTTATCCCTTGCCAAACTTTCAGTGGATCAGTTTTAGTTTTAACAAATGATTGGGGTACATATTATATGATATCTCCAGAAAATTCAACATTTTTCTTCGTTGCAATTTCGTCTTAAGAATTGCAAATATCATGAGAGGACGAGCAGACGGATGTCCTGCATTTCGTGTAACATATCATAGAACTTTCAAAGGAATTTGATGTTAATTGATAAATGCTCAAAAGAAAAAAGGGTGTCTGAATCGATAATACACATATGGACTAATAACTAGTACAAAGAGGATGCTACGAGATAAACACAATTTTTTAGAATAAATGAAAGAGAGGGAGATGGATTGAGTCACGAGGAGAATGAAATTATGGTCTCTAGTTGCAATCTCCTGAGAGCAACAGCAAGCTCCAAGGCCACATTCATGGCGTCCCGAGCCCCGACCAAGGCCTCTTGTATATTCTGGTTTATCAAGTAAAAAGAGCACATGTGGTCAAGAATATGATCATGTCTTTCTTCATACCTTCTCAATCTTCCTTCTGCCTCATGCAATGCCTCACTTATAATCTTCAGTCTATCAATCTTAATTTTCCTGTGATGCATTTTCTTGATTTCTGGTAATAAAAGAAACAAAGATGCTGATACCCCTAACAAAGTGCATACAACGTTGTTCAAGTTCATCTTCATTTTCGGTCTTAGAATGGCATATCTTTTGAAGGAGGAAATAAGAACGTTCGATGCTTTATTCTTTGCTTCATACAAAGGGAACTAAATCTATGATCTCAACTTTACTCCTTTGGGCTTTCAAAGCCCAAATTATGTAATTCCGGATGGGACGACCCCACACTCCTTTGCTCTTTTAAAGCCCAAATTATGTAGATGGCCTCTTTCGCACCCCAAATAAAAAGTGACATCCAAAAAATTATGTTCAAAATTAGTAAATTAGTTTATAATATATGTTTATTTCATTTGCATTTAATCGAAATTAGGTCCATGACGTGGATTTCCAATTTGTTTGAGTTGGGGTCACCTAACATTCTTAACTGCGTCTTCTAGCTAGGTCTCCATTCCAATGCATGGGCTACATAAACTCAATTAGCCACTCCATTCAATAATTAATTAATTATTAATCAAAACACAATGCGCTACTTGGTAGTATTTACAGACATTTGGACCATTACGTGTTGCTAATTGTGTTGGTTTAAAGCTAATTAATGGAGGGACGTCCTTTATATTTATCAAAAGCCACCTTACTTGTCTTTGGACCCCTAGAAAATTGAGGACATTAAATTTGGGGAACTTAAGATAGATTATCCTTGTTTATGTTCCACACAAACAAACATATTATATCAAAGATGTAAAGTGGTACAGATCCAAATTTTTAGGAAAACTAACTTGGAAAATAAATAAAAATAAACTTCTATCTTTTAATTGTTCAAGTATGTTGAGTTTTACAACAGTCAAGGCTTCACATGGAACCTCCGATCCAGCTGACAACACTATTATATATAAATACACATAATCCTAAAATAGTATGGCAAAATTTAATGTTCTCTAATATACAATGGGATCACTTGACTCTGGCTTTGATCATCATCACAAATCAATTACTACAATATATATAATTATATAAATTATAATCATGTAATTTACAAGTGATCATCTTTCAAATTCTCTCCTTAAAACAAACTAATTAAAATAATCTTAGAGTAATTTTGTATAAATAATTAAATTATCGGGTGGGTGAATGATGGATAGGGTTACTGGATTCAAGAATCCAACCGCCTTCACTCTCGCCGTCTTTAGGGACTGTTTGGTCTTCTTTATTAATGAACGAGGAAATGGCGGCTGCAACCGCAACACTAAACTTAGGATCAGAAGTAATTGCACTCACATTTTCGGACAACAAAGTTGTATTGAAATTTTCTTGATCATGATCTTTGTGACGTCCCATTTCTTGCACTAGCCTATTAGGGTTAGGAAAAAGTTGGCTGACAAGTGTGTAGTTGCCTTGTTTAGGGATCCAAGAATAGCCTAATTGGGGCATGGGATTTGATGAGGTGGCATTGTTTGTGAGGTCAAGAACAATGCCCTTTCTGGGGTCATAATAGTTGAAACTAGGGTTTAGGGATGTTATAATTAGAAGAAGAGGGATTTATGAAGAAGGGTTGGTTTAGGGTTGGGGAGGATATATAGCTTCTCATTGTTAGAGAAAGGGTTGTGAGAGAATTCCGTCTCATCTAAAAGCTCGAGCTTGTAGAGAGGGTCGGGAATAATCTATTTATTTAATTTCTCTCAACACTCCCTCACTCGTGGTAGAATCATTCTTCTCTTTTTCTTTGGAGAGGAGCCAGAAAGTGGACAATTTAAATGGGTAGAGTCTTCCACGGGAATCGAACCCACAACTGGGCTCGATACCATGAGAAAATTTTGTCTCATCTAAAAGTTTCGAAACAGTAGGAGGGTTTTAATAATCTATTTATTTAATTTCCCTCAACAGGTTGCTCGAATCGAATAACATGATGTTGTTGATGCCATGGCGGATGATTAAATTTCAGGGCCCCACATTGATCAAATAAATTAAAATAAGCTCTATATATATTTTCAAGAAATAATTAAATTAAATTATATATACACACCTTATTGTTGATTTGTTGTTGAATGGTAGCAAATTTGGTGTGGAGATGAGCGTAATCTTTCATAGTTTGGTCCACTGCTTTCCTTAGCCTTTTATTCGATTCATCTTCATCCGTACAAGCATTCAATGTTACTCTTTTTCCAAATTAAAAAGAGCCCGCATGCTAAGGAAGTTATTTGATATTTTGATGTTGTTTTAATTTGTTATACCCTAGTTAATAAACACATCTGATTATTCATAAATAAGTATATATATATATATATATATATATATCAATGGTCAACCAGCATTATTGTGTAAAGAGTATATTATAAACTAATTGCTTTAATTTCTTAAATAATTAACTAATTGTTTAATTTGTTTAGTAAAAGCAATTATACTATTTAATAAAAATAAATAACTGTCCTATTTAAGAAGCTTCCAAGTTCAATTGGTTGGATCCAAGGATTGACAATTCATGGATAAAATTCAGCAGAAAATGGAGTAAAACCTTAAGAGCATAATAGATACCGGTAAATAGTTGATTTTTTTTTCTTTTCTCGTTTCCAAAAAATAAAAAGAAAAAAATATGTAAATTCGGTATTTCCTATCCAAAAAAGTCAAACCATTGTCAAGACCCAGACTCTGCAGAGTGCAGACAAGCAATGTCTTCGAGTTCGTCGAGCATGGCTTCATGAAAACGTATTTCTACTCTACTAAATTTTTTGACCTTATGAAAAAGAAAAGGGGAAAAAAGAAAAAACTCTAAAGCCCAAAATGGGCAACGGTCATCAGAAGTCGTCCTCACTAACTTATTCCTATTCTACTTCCATCAAACGGTAAAACTATCGGCTCACCATCTCTTCTTCTTCCGCCTGATCCTCACAACTGAACGCCCACAAAGCGACACAAAACAGGGGACGATCTCAACTTTTTCCAGAAAATCAAGATTCCAGCTTAGCATTGGAAGAACTCAACCCAGCAGAAATGGCCCCAATACGTGAGTTGAATGGGGACAAGAAGTTTGACTCTTCTCCTTGCAATATTTTAAGGGATGGCTTCAAATTGATATGCTGCTCAACATACAATTAACAATAATTTAAAACATGCACACACAATACTTCAAAAAAAAAAAAAAAAACAGATTCACAAACAGTTTGAGTCGATGCATACCTTAGTAACATCCTTGAAGAAAGCACTGATTTCTTCTTCAGTCAGACCACCCTCATCATCATTTTCCTCCCACCCCCAAAGAACGAGGGAATGCAGCCTCTTCCTCCTCTGAAATTATAGGGTCAGAGCTAGGATGCTGCTTCTTCACCTGAGGCTTAACCAAATCCTTTCCATCCAGGCTTAACTCACCAGTCTGAGAAGTATTAGGGGCATGCACATCATCCATATCATAGAGCTTATCGGAAAAGGATGGAGATACTGCAGTGGGCCCCAGCACAGGTGAGGACATCGATGTGGGAGAATCACCAGTAGAAGAGTTCACCATAGATTTCTTCCGTACGGAGTTGAAAAATTCATTCCGGCTTTGGGCTTGGGAAGTGGGCCTCTTCTCCAGAACAGTCATTGCAGGCTTGCGATCAATGGTGCCCCTAGTTCCAGAAACAGATGCAGAAGCAAATGTGAAACTTACAGGTTTGCTAACACCGGTTGGGCTAACGCTGTCCTTGACCATAGGAGAAGTGCCATTCTTTTCTCGTGCAGGCTTGAGAACTTGGAGCTTCCCCACATTTGATGATGCCTTTGAAATATCACCCTTCACAGGACCTCCACTTTTTTTTTTCTGTTTATCTGTAGAATTCAAAAACCTGCACAGAAGATCAGCGTTGTTGATAATTTACTTCAGAAAATAATCCGAAATCCCCTGTAGAAGGCCACAACTAGAAGCAATCAACTCAAGCAACCACAAAAGCCTAAGAATTACTAACCATAAAGTTCATATCAAATGTGTATTCATATTCATCGGACATACTCACATAAGCCCATTACAAGACAATCTATAAGGGGTGTTTGCATTCTCATGACAATAGTGTAGAAACAATTTTTTTGAAAAGTAGGTGTGACCCAACTTTTTTCAAAATAGAAGTGCCCTTACCCTTTGAGTAGTGGTTGCAAACAAGCACTTAGTAATTCAGCTCATTTTTGTGGAAGTGTGGAACGGAAGATTCATGATGGTTCAGTCACCATCTTGATCTAACCAGAGAGCATAACTCCTTCAAAATACTGAAAGGATTTATTAGGGACCTTTGAGTCTCTAGCTTACTATGAAAATCTTGCTGGTATCTATTCGTGTATGGAAATGGAATACAACAAAATTAAGTTTTTCATTGTTTCAGAATAGGCACATATCATGGTTCAGGTTTTCAGAGTTTGCCTCCACGCCACTAATTCCTAAATACTACAGTAAAAAGCTACTTTACAAACCTGTATGAAGTTGGTCATGAACCCATCATATCCATTTCAAAACATCATAATTCAACAAAACAGGTATCACTAACTAAATTGGATCAACTTACTGAGATCTCTCCAACTAAACTATAATGTGATATCAAAATTTAACCTATGTATTTGACTCAGGACATATGAAATCATGCAACGGACCAACAGTAGGTCAAACATCATTTTTTCTAAACAAAGGAATGCAAATTTTATATGTTGAGCTTGAAAAGGTCAAGATGTGTGCAGTTCACATTTATTAATAACTTGAGTCCGTCATAATTCTACATATTAAGTTCTGAACATGATAACTCTGAAAGAAAGAAATTCAGAAATAAATTCATGTAACTGCAAATTCAAATAGAGTTTGTTAAGAACATCCAGTGAATGCAGATGCAGTCTACAGTGACAGATTGCATAGAGCTCTGAATGCATGATTTATTTATATAAAAAGAACACAGATATATTGCATAAAGCAAAAACCAAATATTCACAAACAACGTAAACAATGTGCACAAAAGAAAATAATAAAAAACAGAAGAATGATCGCAAGAATCTACATGGATTATTGTTTAAATTTAACTCGTAATATCTGATCTCATAAGTCTCAACTTGGGAAATTTCAACTATGAGCCTTTCCACAGTCAACAATTGCCACTAATAAAGATTCTGCAGTCTGCACTTACCTTCCTCAAACTTATATACAAATTTACCAGTTTGGATCATTGGACAACAGAAAGAGAAAGAGATACAAGAGTTACTCCTAAAAACCAACGCCAAATAGATGGCTTCCATAAGGTTCACACTTGAACCAAGAAGACCCAGAGCTAAAAGATGTTCAAACATTCAGATTACTTCCCATAGACTAGTGATGGCAACATAATAAACTAGCCCTGGGTAGACAACGGGTAAATGAACTACCAGTCTACCACAAAGCTGAAGAACATAAACAAGCTGAAGTGTAATATTAAATGAGTCGTGCAGATTAAAATTAATTGGGGGTCTTGACTGCAGTGGAAATTTTAACCTTTGCTGTTGGGAGTCCTAAATGCAATTTCCTCATTTCCCTCTCACATTTATATACATAAATACATGTGTAAGTTACAAAAAAAAAAAAAAAGAGGTAGGTGCGACTGTAATGATAACAAATTAACCAGATGATAAGTTGGGCGATTCTTTAAACTACTACAAAGGAAAAGACAAGCCATAATTCAAAGAAAGTGAGGATAATTTCTCTCTTACCAAAGCTTTTTGGCGTTGATGGCGTCACAGGAATTAATTGTCTAGATTTCTTGATAGCCAGTTCTTCAAGTCTCTGAATTCCCACAGATAACTATAGAAAAGGAAAATTGACTATCATCAGATAATGCTATCACAACACTTGCAAATAATCCTTACAATATAAAGAAAATAAAACCTACCATCGGAGTTGTTTGACCACGATTTGGAGCCAGAGCTACAGCTTCTGCCATATTCAGACTGCTGGTCGTTTCCCAAAGCGCGCAGATGTAGAAGACATGCCAGTTCCGTTGCTTCCAGCTACTTCAGGAACCTCAGCCAAAGCTGATGTCCATTTTTCACCATTGGCAATACTTGAGGAGCCAATAGGTAAATTCTGAATGGCAGAACTTAAGCCAGGAGATGGGACTCTTCCAACCTCAGAAACAGATGCTCTTTCTTCTGCTCCCAAAGATGGAAAATCTCTGTGGAAAATTTTATTTTTCACCCCACCAACAGGACTACCCTTGGTAGCTAAACCATTGGTATAAGTTCCACTATTAGTGCTTAAATTAGTTACAACTTTCTTATGCCATGTATCTGCTTGTTTACCAGAAACCACCGAATTTGAACGCCTAAATCCATCTCTCGAATTTACTAAAGGAGTTTCCTGATAAATCTGAAAAGTCCCAGTGGAGATGGTCCACCATAACTGACTTGTCTCTTTCACGAGTATCATATGCATCCTTTTCCCAGTCCTTATCATGTTGCCTTCCAAAACTACTCTGAGACCTCAGGCGGGGAGAACCTTTAATGCTAGAACTTCGGCGGAAATATGACGAGGTGGTTCTGTCAGAGCTAAGAGTTCGTCCAAGATCATGACCATTACTATTCACAAATGACCTATTTCTTGCAAGCTTTGATGAGGTTTGATCATCTATACCAAAATATAAAAAAGCATTCATAACCAGCAAAAGTTTTTAAAAAAAAACAATAATTGTTAGATTAAAGAGGTCCGACAATGAAATTACCTGGATGTGATGTAGAGCCATTCGAGCTTCCTGCATTTTTCAACCATTCCGGTACTAATGTGGGTTCACTCCTTTCCATAACTATCACTATTCATTATCACTATGAAACATGAATGAAGAGGAAATCAACTTTTGGCCGAGAGATAATGACCACGCTTCTACTTCCGTGTGCTAATCCGTAATTATTGCCAAGTGGCCACTTCCTGACAAAATCAGAAGTCCAGTGTGACAAGTGTTAGGCTACCCTGTATACTAAATAATAAATTCCCTCTATAATAATCGTGTTTATCTTCACTTAAACACCCTAATCGCCTGCCCCAACACTAATTCGTAAGAATCCCCAACAAGAAACGGTCAAAAAGCCATGGTCATGGTCCTCCAATAAACACACATTTAAATCAATGAATCTGAATTGCGATAAACAAGGTAACTAGGGTTTTTTGAAGCCCAAATATACTCTATCAAGTCTGTCAGCAATAATTCCACTCAATCAATCCGAGAAATACAAACTTGTGTACTTCAATATCCAGAAAAAGCTTCAACAACAGCTTCCAAAGGAATCAGTGCTCAAGAAAAGCAAGCCAAAAGTACCCTAATATCTCAACCACAATCAGATTAATAAAGCCCACTAAAATTACCCCCACTCCACGCATAAACAACCCCAAAACAGAGTAATCCTTCAAAAAATAAACGACACCCACGTGAATAGATGCAGAGATTATCAAACCCTATACCCTAAAAGGCATCCAAAAATAAACGCGAAAAAAATCCCTAGGGTTTGATATGTTCAGTCATACGGAAAAATCCCCAAAAAATCAGAAACAGTCTGTATATATCAATAACTAAAAAATACAGACTGAACCCGATTTTTCTGGGTTCAAATTGAAAACCCAAAATCTATACCCTCAATAGTCGTCTGTATTAGTAAAAACCTGAGTCCTTCGTACTCGCCGCCTCTGAGTCCTTTTTATGTCGTTTCGAGTGAAAATATATGTATTAATTTATTCCCGAGGGAGAGAGAGAGAGAGAGAAACTATCACTGGTTTTGTGGGTTTTCTGGGCTCTATGCAGACTGTGTAGCAAGTGTGATAGAGGCGAAGAAATTAAATCTGTGTATATCAGAGACGAGAGAGATTAGAGATAGAGATTTTGTATGTATATGCGTTTGTATATTGAGGAAGTTGTGTTTTCTGTATCTGTTTATAATATGTTGTGAAGAAAGTCCCTTTTATACTTTTATAGCACTAATTTATTTTCCCTTTTAATTTCTCATATTCTTCCCTATTTTATTTATTATTTAAACAGTTTTTATTTATTTTAAGTACTTCAAACAATTTTGATCGAGAAAAAAAAGTACTTCAAACAACTGTATATATTTATCATTATCTTTGAAGTACTTAAATAATGTGGATATTTATATTTTTAATGATATTTTAAAATCTATGATACTATCTGTCAATAAAAAATATATATATACTCCACATAATATCGTTGACTGTTCAACTATAAAGATCTAATTGTTTTCCAGGAAAAAAAAAGTTATTATTTTTAAAAGAACATTCATTTAAAAAAATAAGAAAATAAATAAAACTTAAAAATTAATGTATTATATTTATCTAAATTATATGTGTATATTACAATAAATCTTTAGAGAATCGGTAAAAGAGAAAAAGAAATATTTTACCATTAGAATATTTAAAATACCGTATATATTTTGTTGGACTATTCATCATATCGTGAATTATTAGAGAATTTGAAAATACTTTGACTTTAGAGCAATCTGGATTATTTATTAATAAAATGTAAGATATTATTCTTTAGATATTTATTGTGGCTCTTAAATATTTACAAATAAATTGAACTTATTAAATTTTATTCGAATAAATGAATAATATTTATAAATTAGATGTATAGTTTTAATGTTATATGAAATATGGAGATTTAATTAATATTTACTTTTCTAATCCAACTTTGAAATTGTAATAATTTTTTTATTATTTTTTAAGCGCGTTTTCAACGTTTAGAATAAAATTTTGGTACTCCTATTAAATTTGATATACATATCGCACATGAGGAGTACTTTATGAGACATAACTTCACTTTAATATTTATACCTCATTTTTTTAATAAAATATGGCACCCGTTTAAGAAAATGATGTAATATGGTTTGCGTACATAAATATATAGTATAATAGATATGTGATCTGAGCCCTTCTTATATACATTTTGGCAAATTTTACTGTATATTATTTGCACCAAATTAATTTGATGTAATTTAATTTTAGGAGCTTTTTTTTAAATATTTTTCAATTTTAGTTTTAGTTTTTTTTTTTCAATTTCAATTTGCTTTTAACTTTAATTTCAGTTTTAAGTTTTTTTTTTACCCTGGCCCTAATTCGGTCGGAGTAGTTCATGGTTCACTCGACTTGAGTGGTTCATGGTTCACCCAGCCCGAATAAGTCATAATTTAGAGTTCATTATTTAGTGTTTAGGGTGTAAATTTTTCATCCAAATTGAAATTGAATTCAAGTGCACCAATTGCATTTTGTTCAAATGGTGCACAGGAGAGTCACTCATACATTTTTTAACGAGTGAGTCTCATGTGCTTTCAGCTGCACCGTGCACTTATAGTGCATTTTAGAACCGTGCAACTTGTTATACTGAAAGATGCAACTCGTATACAATAAAGAGTGTAAATATTAATATGGAAAAATAGTCGCACGTTTTAGTATAAACAAGTTGCATATTTTAATATGACAAGTTACATGGTTCTAAAATACACTATATCAGTGCACGGGGCATCTGGATGCATATAAGACTTAGCTTTTTTTAATCTATTGTATTTCGATATTTTTTTATGAAATTTTAAATTTGTATCTTTAGACATTTCATTTCATAGTACAAAATTCACATAATATACTATAATTACATCTCAAGACAGGAGAATTTCAAATATAAAAACCCAAAAACAGTTAAGAAGTGCACTTTTTTTTCTTTTTTTTTTGAAGGAGTTGAGAAGTGTAGTTGAATGCTGGGTACAACTATATTTTTCCTAACTGGAATCTAAAGACAGCCTATTTTCACCCCTTTACATAAGTTGTTGGTATTTTTTAAACTTATTCCCTTTGAAAATTCCAAACCCACTCCAATCATGACTTTCGAACGGTTAAATAAGTCGACTATTAATCCTCGACCAAATAATTAAATGTATATTTTCAAAAATAATAAAATTGTAATAGTAACATCTATACCTATCTAATAACAAAATAATGGGCCAAAATATTAGGCCAAGAAATTGTTATAATTTTCTAATACAATTTTAAACATCTTAACAAATTTGATGTAGCTCAAATGATATAACAAATATTTTTTTATTTTTTTGAATGCAAGAGGTATAAGGTTCAACTCTCCATATCTACCACACATATATACTAATTATTTCTTGGATATTTTCTAAATTATTAATATTATTTTTAAAATTTTGAACTAGATCTATTTATACATATATAATAACAAAATATTATACCAAAATAAAAAATCAACAAAAAAATTATTACAAATTTTTGGCCAAAAAATTGTTATAATTTTCTAATAAAGTTTTAAACATCTTAACAAATTTGATGTAGTTCAAATGGTACAAGATTTGATGTATAACAAATATTTTTTATCTTTTTTGTATGCAAGAGGTACAAGATTTAATTTCTCATATCTACCACACATATGTACTACTAGTAATTATTTCTTGGATATTTTCTAAATTATTAATATTATTTTTAAATTTTTGAACTAGATCTATTTATACATATATAATAACAAAATATTATACCAAAATAAAATTCAATTATTGTGAATGATCTTCTCAATATTTATTATTTTTGCATTTAAGTTATAAGAGTTTTTTTTAAAATATATATATATACATGTGGAAATTATGCGGCCTCATTTTTCCTTACAGAAAGTAACATTTTAGTTAAAATTTGATAAATCTTGAAGCTCTTTAGTTGGATACTTTTCACTGAAAATTCACGTGATTTTTATATATTCGAATATATTCAAGTATAAAAGAGAAAAATTGAAGAAATAATGGAGAGAACGTTATGAATATTTTACCCTTTTTGAATAGAAAAGTCTCAAAGGGAAGATTAAAAAGGAAGAAAATCAAGATCTTAATTAATTATGCGTTTAAATTCACCTACTATTCAACTCAAGTTCAATCCGATGCACCATGCAACTCTTTTTAAATAATATTAATTATTTTTAATAAATATTAATTATTTTTATTGAATGATATGGTTATTTATAAATTACACGGTGCAAGTGCAACTAATGATATTTGGTAAAAAAATTATGAGTAGAACTCTTATGAAATATTGTACCATATTAATATGTGCAATACATCATAATTAAGGTAATTTATTCAAAATTTCTGGGGTTTAAACGGGTTGAGTTGAGCGGGTGGTAGGAATGAGGTATGCCCAGAGTTGTGTGTTGGGCGGGCAGTGCGCATATATTTATATAATGATATCTTTATAGAATATGTGTTGTAGTCTAATGATTCAGGTTTGTTGTTAATGTATTTGGTCGCAAGTTCAATCTTTATTGAGTACATAATTTTTAAAAATGTTTTAACATGGGTCACATTTCACAAGATAACACATTGTTGTTCATATGGTAACACATGAGGATTCTCATAATATTACGACGATATGTAAATAGTGTTACATATTACTAAAATATATGTGTTACTACATGAACAAAAGTGAAATCATCAAATTCAAAATTACAGATTTAACGAACAACTTAATGTGTTACTAAATGAACAAATGAGTGTTACTACATGAACACAAATCTATACATTCAATCCAAAATTAAAGATTTACAGAACAACGTGGATCTGCTGAAAAAATTCTCAATCCAAAATTACAAATTTACGTAACAACGTAAAAATAAAGGCGTATGATCGAATTTCGAACACCATCGATACCCAAATCAAATTCAAAGACATATTCTCTTTTCTTCTTGCAGAATCCACACCAAAATCCAAATTGAACAACCTGATTTCATCCAATGATTCGAGCGAATTGAAAAAAATTAAATTGGACAAAAAATTAGGAGCACGCGAGCGCCGGACAAAATCTAAATTTTAGCACATATTATATCTTCTTTCTAGAGAATCCACACCAAAATCCAAATTAAACAATTTGATTTCATCCAATAATTTATGGTTGTTGTTTTGACGCGAAAGAAAGAAGAAAGTTCATGATCCGCCAACAATATGCCCCTGAACCCAATTTAGTAAGATTGACAAAAAAAAATAAATTAATTACACTATAATTGCACATAAGCCTAATATGCAATATCGCATACAAGTTTTTTGTCAAAAATTAGATGAACCTAATTCGAGACCTAAAGTATGATAAAAGTTTATTAATCGTAATATGGGAGGGTATGATTTATATTACAATATAAATATTAATAATAATTAAAAAAATACTACCTATATTAACATTGATAATTGAAAGATGATAAGATCAGTACATATGGAATCGGTGCTACTGTAAACAAATATCAGAGGAAACCTACACATACTGATTAAGGAAGATTTTATTTTATACAATAGCCTTTAATGAAAATTACTAAGATTTTATTTTTTATTGGTACCTAAATGGATTGTGACTATCCTTTAACGGGTTTGACTACATGAGATAATCAGTAGGTCCTTAACGGGTTTTGAGGCGTGAAGTCTAGATGGAGGGGGTGAATAGACTTCCTCAAAAACTTTTTTCGTCAAATCGGTGTGATGGCGGTTTTCGATCAGAGTGCAAGTGAATCGGTTTGGATCGATATCAACTTCTCGATCGCCCGAGGCGATCGGTTCGGTATCTATCGGTTTAACGGACATGCGGAAGCTAGTTTATACCCGTGTGAAAAACCAATTTGTAACAAATCGTATTAGAAGTTGTTTTCAATCGATGACTATGGGGTCAATCCGATCGGATCAATAATTTTGGTCTTCATTCGATTCTAACTTTCGAATATGTATGCAGATTTAATCAAGTTGTGTGCAATAGTGTGAAGCAGTTAATCAAACAGGTAAATGCACACAAGATTTATAGTGGTTCGGACAACCAGTCCTACGTCCACTCTTCCCTATCACAAGGGGGCCCAACTTAACCGACTTAACCAACTGGACTTAGATTATTGTGTTAGTCCAACACATTACACCAACAGATATTTATGGAGCTCTCACTCAACCGGATCAAAGAAAATTAACTGAAACCCTAATTCGAAATCTTGCTAAACAAACTTAACCTAACTTTGGGTTTTGGGCAAGATTTGTTGTTTGTTCCAACTTTGAAATCTTTCCTAGAATTAAATTAGCCTAACAGCTAGAGGATAAGATTTATGTGCTAAGAACTATGGGATGAACACTGAGAAAAATTAATCTTCAAGGTTGTGTTCTTCGTGCGGAAATTTTGCTATAGTATGAGCTTCTTGATAATTTTCGTATATCACTCTGAAGAGTAATCCCATATTTATAGACCTCGAAATCAAAGAGCCATTGGAGAGAAATTTGAATTTTCGGCTATATTTAGTAGGTTTGCAGGATTTGATGTGACGTGCTTCCAGGAACGGCATGGCCGAAAGCGTGTATGTCATTTTTCTAGCCGTTTTGACTATGCAACCCGAAATCTGAAGAAGGTTTCAGTCATATCGGTCTTGTTCTTATTGGTTAACAAGTACAAAGATGTCGAAGTTTGTCCACCAACTAAAGTTGACATTCTTTTGTTCGGATCAACAATGTATGACTTGGTGAAACATTAGTTGACACTGCGGTGTGGTGACCGGATCGATAACCCATCGGTAATTCGATAGAGTCTTTCGATGCCAGTTGTCTTAGCCTCAACTAAGCGATTCGATCGATGTAGGTTTTCCGTGCGGATCTTGATCTTCCGGTAGTCTTCTAATCTTCGTGTCTTCCGAAGCTATTGGTTCATGTCTTTCACCGATCATCCGATTAAGCGATCATTCGACTAATCGACCTAACCTATACATATTGAGTTCCCTCAATATGTGACCTACCTTTTATACATCAACTGCTCTATACATTTTAAATTTGGTCATCCTAACTCGATTCTAAGACATGGTAAATTTGTGTCCGGTGATCCTATTACAAACTGTTTTGGAACTTCCATTAAAACTAACTACAAATTTCCCAACAATAACATTTATTACCCATAAAAGTCATTAGATTGCATAGTACGAGTTTCTCTTTATATTTTAGATTTTTTTGTTACTCCCTCCGTCTCCGCTTTTTTTTACTATTTGGCTTGTGTTTTTAGTTAACAATTTTTTTTTATTAATATTTAAAATGATAAAAGATTTTTTAAGATGAAATATGATAGTTCTATCTGCAGTAAGACAAACCGATTTTAGAGGCCTTGTTTTAAAAAAAAAAAAGTTGCACCCTTGGTATTAAAAAAATATATAAAAATTAATATAGTTTTTAATTTGATGAAAAATTCATTAATTAATAAAATAAAATAAAATGTGTAATTACTAAATATTTTATATTATAATTTAGTTATATATTTTTAAACCTATCAAGTTAAAAAAATTAAAGATTATGTTCTATATTTAAAAACTATAAAATAAACTACCTATATATCGTATACAATTAAATTCTGAAAATTAAAAGAATAACTAAGGGATGACATCTAATAAAGAAAGGAACAGGTAAGAGAGGGTAAAAATTAAACTAAAGAATAATTAAGGAATGGAAAAGGCTAAAAGATTAATTAAATAAAAATGTAACAAAAAATTAATTATATTGAAGGAGAACCGGAGGATTGTGCGTTGATGAACATATCCCAAACAAAAAACTGTAAAAAATTTCGTTGTTGATGAGGTTCGAACTCACAACACATCAAACAAATATGGTCATAACAAACCAATTCGGCCAAGAAAATTGCAACATATAAATATATATCAAAACATATTTAAAAATAAAAAAACAAAAAATATTGGGGCCCTCATCTGGGGTGGGGCGGGATGCGGCATCTGGGGTTGCCACCTCGGGGCGACTTCGGGTTCTATCCCTAGTTTTTATCTCCATCCATTCACCAAAAAGCGGTTTCATTTCGTTTTGATATGTTGTACGAAAAGGTAAATTTAGTACGTTTATGGACACAATTTTTTTTATCTTCATCGTCCAACAGTCACTTAATTACTCAAATTATTATTATATTTTATTTCACGATTAATTATGTTATTTATAAATTGACTTAATTTAATTTTTCATACAACATGCCAAAATGAAATGAACACAATTTTAATGGGCCGAATTGGGAAGATTTAGTATTGAACGTACTTGGTAGCAATTTTATTTTTCTTGAAACCATATATGAAGTATTGTTACCTGACGTGTATGGACCTATGATTAATGAGGTTTGGGAGCCCTCCCCCCCCCAAAAAAAAGGTCTAATACTTTAATATGAAAATTGGTCAAACTTTAATTCAAAGTATGTAGTACGAGAATGCGAGACTGAGGACGTTTAGTAAGCTAAAGTAGTTTACTAGTGACTCATGAGTGAATAATTTTGGTATTTTCTATGTTGTTTAAAATCACTATTAATCTCTATGTATTTCATTTTTTTGGTAAACATTTTTACTAATGTGCATAAAAATTAGCAAATGCACCCGAGCCCTATCAATTATCATTTTTTTTATATTTCTATAAAAAAAATTCAAATTTTAAAAGTCATGTGAATAATTACTTTTGATAAATTTAATATTTAAATTTCAACCATTCATTTTTAATAATATTTTAATTTACTTATAATCATATTTTTATTATTAAACTTTTCAATCTTAATTGGACATTTCCTTAATGAAAACATCCATTGTAACTTACACCCTTCAAATCATCACTTATTTATCAGATGTCACTCTCTCATACCATCAATATTTTATTACCTTTAATAAATATTACACTCTTTGTCCTAATTTTGATTGACCATTTTTCATAAAATAAGTAAATCTGTATTTTGTTTAGTATTTCTAAAAAGCTTTAATTAAAATAATTTTCAATCTTATTTTAAGACTTATTATTTTCCTAAAATTAAACTCACTTTACTCACTTTACACCATTTAATATTATTATTTTCCATTTTTTTTTTATCTTTGTGTCTACAGTATTTGATCAATTAAAATTAGGATGAAGAGAGTATTATATTCTTCAATAAAGTTGAATTCCCCTTTCTACCTATAATATTTTATCACTTTATCACCTAAAATACTAATAAATAATTATTTATTAAATTTTGAGCACACGGTAAATATGCGGTTAATATTGAAATGACCGGATGGACGAAACAAAAAATAGTACAAGATAGAGACAGTATATAATATTAAATATAATGTAATTTTATATTCGACCCTAATTGGCTGGGGTTATAACCTACTCATACAAAGGTCAATTATTATGTGAAACTTTTGCCGTTTTATCCTTGTTGGCGGGAGCCTTTTTTGGAACTTGTACATGGTTTATATTCTGACCAGCATGCCACGTGGCAACGCGTTGATATTCTTTCCCCATTTCCATATCTGTTCTTTTTCGGCTCTCACCCGAGTCTGGTCAAACATTAGACTTCAGCCCCAGTTTTGCGAAACCTCAAAACTCAAATTCAACCCCCAGGCAGAACGCAGTCTCTTATGAATTTTCATGCTCAATCACCCAACTGTGCGTATAATCTCATATTTCATGTGTAGAGAAGGTTTTTGAGTGAAGGATGATGAACTCGAAGCTCAAACGGATAAAACCGCACCAGCACCGGCCGCGGCTTGAACGCCGGAACGCCCCGAGGAACATGGAGACTACGATGCCGGCAGAGCATGGCCTTGCTCCGTCGTCTTCATCTTCGATTTCGTCTCCCGAGGTCGATCGGTGTATAAAAACGCGTTCTTGACCTAGTGCCACTCTCCGATCGCACTAGCTTTCGGATGGAAGGAATTGAAGGAGAAGTCGATCAGATTTTCCGGCATCTTGGGCTCAGTCGATGATTTATCGATTCCTGTGGCGGCTTGGGGAGGCGAGAAAGAGTTTTTCCTTCGAGTAATGTTAAATATCCCAACAGTGTTGGTGTTGGTGTTGGTGCTGGGGTTAGGGTTAGGGATGGTCAAGTTGAAGACAGAATTGACTTGAATTTCGATGATTTTGAAGTTAGAATTGATGAAGGTAGTGAAAATGGAAGGAAGGCAAGTTGATTGGTCAAAAGGTGAATGGGGAATTAAAGGCATTAGGCCGTCAAAATCAAGCGTCTTCTCCAGTGATCACGGCATATGCCATGGATAGTACTCTCAGATCTGGTGGGTATAAGGATGTTACTGTAGCTAGAACGAAGATTAACGATGATGGTGAAATAGAGGATGGAAATGAAGTTAGAGCCGATAAAACAAGGAAAACCTAGGGAAAAGTCAGTTTGTTAGCAATGGTGGTTTAGGGATTAGAGGCAGTAGGCCACCACAATTGGCTCCTCCACCAGCAATGGTGCGGTCGGTTGTGGACCATATGAGCTCCCACCTGGGATATACTTGAAGGATTCGGCCCTCAAGAGGACCAGTATATAAAGTCGCCACAGGATGTCATCAGAAATTTGAGTGTTGGAGGAGCTGAGGATGTTGAAAGGGAAAATGTTGGGCGCAGAGAAGAAGAGAGTGAGGATGATGTGTTAAAGGAGAGGGTGTTGGCTTGGAATCATGTTCAAATTCTTCAGATGATGAAAATGGTGATAATTCTGTTTCCTTGGTTGGGGAGAATAATTACACTATCTCTCCGACTGGTTCATTCAGATGTAATATCGCTTCTTGGCAAAAGGGTGATTTCCTTGGAAGGGGATCATTTGGAACTGTGTATGAGGGATTCACTGAGTAAGTCATTTCTTTGGTGGACATAGCAAGAATTAGTCGAATTTTTGACGTTATATTTTAATGAATGAAAAGGAAGGAAAAGAAAAGTAGTTACACAGTTTGCATCATAAATTGGAGTACACAGTTTTGCATAATTGCTTTCATTCCTTCTTCTTTTCTTTCTTTTCTGGAGTTATTCGTCCCAAGTCTAGGTTGTGCTTGTTATCAATATTTCTGCTAAATAAGTTTTAGAGTTTTTATTGTGTTTGATTTCTGGCTACATTCCTGCAGATTGCCTAGACTGGAGTTAGAACACGTATACATACAAGGGTGACAAGAGATGGAGTGAATAATTTTGAATTTTTTTTTGAGAGCCAATTTTTTGGAAATTTTGATATTCCCTTTTGAAACTTTTGGAATTGCTTTTAAAAAAAGGAATTTAGTAATTGATGTTAAATGATCACTAATGCTAAAACTTGAGGGTTTTCTCAACACTCAATCTATTTATTAAGCAGCATATCTTTTGGAGAAGTGTCTTGTATGTCTGTGAAAGAAATTATATTTATTTTTTAATATCATTTATTTCTTTGTTGTTGTGTAGTATTTTGTAATCATACCTGTACTTTAGATTCCAGAATCTACTGAGATAAATTGTGAGAGAACAGAATGCATATGCTAAGTTATGGATGTAATTTGGTTTACTAGGAAATTCCATTGGTTCCATGCTGAATGTTGAGCATTTGAAGTATATCTTTGAAATTACTGCTGAAAAAGCACATAATATTTTTTTCATGTTTTGATATGGTTGCTGAGCTAGTTGCTTTGTATACTCCTTTGGGTCCTCACAATCACATTCATACCTTTGCTGCAGTGATGGGGTTTTTTTTTGCCGTGAAGGAGGTATCCTTACTGGACCAAGGCAGCCAAGGCCAGCAAAAGTATTATTCAGCTTGAACAGGTAGAGCAATCAGCAATGTCTAATTATTTGTTTGCTCAATGAACTCAAAGAGAGTTTGTAGATGCCATGACAACCACATTTATTGATATTTCTTGCTTATATGACATGAAATGTTCAGGAGATATCTCTTCTTCAACAGTTTCAACACGAACGTTGTTCGCTTCTTGGGCACTGACAGAGTATGTTATTAACTTCTTAAAGAAATGTCTCTATTCCAATACTCTTGTGGTCTTACTAAAAGATGGTTATGAGGATTTAATGTTTAACATGATATTTTTTGTAGGATGATCTGAAAACTCTATATCTTCCTTGAGCTTGTAACAAAAAGGTTCCCTTGCAAAACTCTACTAAAAAATATCAGCCGGGACTCCCAAGTCTCTGTATACACAAGGCAGATTTTGAGGGTTGAATTATCTTCACAGCAGAAATGTGGTCCACAGGTGCTTTTACTCATCTTAGTATTCAGGTTTTCTGGTCATTATTACTGTTCATTGTTTTTTATTTTTCCTGAGGGCCTATAATTCTGCCTCCAAATTTACCTTAAGATAGTTTATTTATTACTTATTCTCTAGCCAATATATGTAGAGCGGATTATATGGGCTCTTGTTTTTTAGTTCCTTATAGTACAAAACTGTTGTTTTTTCTCTCTTTTAATCAGCCCTCTAAATTTTGATTGTCTTTCTGTAAACCTTTTTTTTTGACGGGCTCTTTGTGTAAAGTTTGTATATATAAACCCACACATTAAGGAGTTCTGCCAATTCAAATCTGCTAGTCAAGCAGTGTAGGAACATATAGTGTTTTTTTTTTTAAACATGCATCACCCTCTTACAAAAATTCTGTGTCTCTCTCCTTTTCAAGGACATCAAATCGCTTAACATATTGGTGGATGTGGCGGTTCTGTGAAACTGACAGATTTTGGTTTGGCAAAGGTGGATTTCTGCACGTAAAATATGATTTGTTGCTGCGGTTGATGCATTATGGATGCTTAAAGCTTCTAATATTATATGTATTTTCTCAGGCAACTAAATTGAATGACATTCAATCTTGCAAAGGGACACCATTTTGGATGGCCCTGAGAGGTGACTTCCTATCCGCATCTTGACTAACTTACATGTTAAATAATATTTTTAATAAATATAATAATTTGCATAGATACAAAACTGCATGTTTCAACAATTTACTAGCTGTTACACATGTTCTCTGATAAATAGATGAAGCGACTAGCTAAAAAGTATCTTGAATTCACATGCAACAAATATCATAAATATGCCTTAGATGTTCAAAAGTTTAGTTTCTTTATGTCAAATTTACAAAAAAGGAAAAAAAAACTGCTATGTTCTTATTCATTTACATTTTTGGCTATCATCCATAAAAGAAATTACCTTGATTTAAACTTGAGGCTTGATATGTCAGGTTGTGAAAAGAAGGAACCGTGGATATGGCCGTGCTGCTGATATATGGAGTCTTGGGTGCACTGTGTTGGAAATGTTAACGTTCGAATTCCTTACTCTCACTTGGAAAGGGGTATGCCATTTCTCCATCCTTTTAAGGGTCCCTTTTCTTTTCTCTGGACATAATATTCCTGAGGTATTTAAAGATTGCATTATTGATCACTCTATGGAGGGGAATCCTGAATGCCATCTCTCAGAAATGCACTAGATACCAGAAAGTAATTCTTTTTGCTACTATTATCCTAAAATTTCTTTATCATCATGTGTCTTGATCAATGCCTATACTTGCTTCTCAGATCTTAACGATTTGAGATATTATGCTAGCAGTTTAAGGTTCATATTTGTCTTTATACCTTGTTCCAGTTTGGCAGCCACTTCTGTGAAACAAACCACCGCATCATTATTACATGTGTATCTGAATTTTTCATCTAATATTCTTCTCTCTACAGTTGATTATATGCTGTGATATCAAAATCATCAAATTTATAGTCCTTCAGAGAGCTGATAGGCTTTTTCATCACTTATTGATATGCTGCTCTATGCATTATACTTGAGTTAAGTATAAAAAAGAAAATTTTGTAACCGGTGCCCCTCGAAGGTGAGAAAAATCTGAAGTGTACAGCTGTTTGAAGCTTGTCTCATATTTTTCATATTTTTCATTTGATTTTTTTGAGAATGTCAGTGCTGGCTGCTGTTGTGGGTTCTAGCTGCTACCTTTTTATTGCTGCAAGTTTCTAAGAGGAACATATAAGAGTGTTTTTTACTTTTTAGGCTTCAGCTATTTATTTCCTTATTAAATGATAGTATTACAAATTATGCTGATTCAGTCTTCCACAAAATTTTCCCCTTTGTTCATGTCCATCTCAACATTACATGTCTGCATAGGGTGAAAAGGAATTATTTTTCACTAATAACATATGTGATAACAGATTTGAATTGGATTGGTTCATTCATAATTTTTGGTTATGAATATGTTTCACTTCCTCTGTACTCAAGATTTTTTCATCCACAGGCCTGGGAAATTGCATATCTTCCCAATTTTTTTGGTGCATTTAAGTTTTTCAAAAATCTTGTTACATCATTTCCAAAATTATTGTAATATTTTTACTACAGCTGTTTCATTTGGGATTTCCTTTTTCCATTTGTAACAGATGCAAGCATTATTCAGAATAGGCAAGGGCCGAACTTCCTCGATCCCTAATACCTTATCCAAAAGATGCTCAAGTTTTTATCCTCAAGTGCTTACACAAGTTAACCCAGATCATCAGCCCTCTGGCTGCTGAACTATTGGAGCCAT